>LT990230.1:0-55000 GCA_900257145.2 Plasmodium billcollinsi
TTTGTATTTATTGTGTTATGATATTTTTAATAATATATAAAAGATACATAACGACAAATGAAATATATGAATGAATATATATATTAATATATATAATATGATAGATTTTTGAGGTAATATATTTGTCAAAATATAAATGTTTATTTATATTAATTTTTTTGTTATATAAATATGGACTAATTTCCTTTTCTTATGAATAACATGTTTCCTACAATTAGTTACTATTAACATATACATATATGACATATTTTATTTTTCTAAACAATTACATATACCTACATTTATGACTTTAGTATTTAATATATATATTAATCAAATATATGATTAATTAAAGATTAAAGATTTTTGAAAAAAAAAAAAAATTATACATAATAAAATATTAACATAATTAATAAATAGTGAAAAAAATTGACACATAACAAATTACATTATATGTGTGTACACTTAATACATATAAAATTATATAGTTATTTATAATGCAGAAAAAAACATGGTATATTCAAAGAAAAACAATACATGTACCGTACATCCTGCCAACATCAAAAAATACCAAACACATAATATCTATTGTTCTAATAATTTTATATATTGCAGTTTTTTCTTCATTTTCTTTTTTCGTCTATGACGTAAAATTAAATAAATAATTAAAAGTATAGTAACTACTATGACTATTACAATAAATGAAAGTAATATAGGATCAGATAAAATAGCACCAGTACTTGTTACTTTGTTCATTTCCTTAATTGTATATGTAGGAATCATTTTTGCAGTTTCCTCTGAAGCAGCTTTTTGACCAGCTGCTACGTATTGTCCAAACTTCTCTCCCGCTTTAGGTAAGACATTGAGCGCTTGATTTATTTTTTCACATGAAGGTGCGCAGGTTTTTTGACTTGAAGTTAAGGCATTTGTAACAGCTTCACGAAGACCACTGACAGTACTATAATATGATTCAGTAATGAAATTTTGCCATTGTACATCCGTAAGCATACTAAAAAAAGAAATTCCTTTTATTTTTGCAATTACTACTTGGATACCTGCTTCAATACCTTTTTTGGTAGCCAATTCAATAGCGGTAGCCGTGGCAGCATTTATCCACCCTGCATACACTAAACCGCTCACCAACCCCCACCAGGGTGCAATCGCTCCCATGTTTTTACCACAGTTGAGACAAAATTTTTCCATTTTATCTGCCACTGATTTTTCGCAAATACATGTTGGAATATCCTCAGTGGATATATTCGGGTCCAATGTGGTTAACTGTTGTGCCATTTGTTTTTCCAATTTATCTTTTAATATAATTTTTTGAATTTCTTTATCACAATTGTCCTTACATTTTTGTCGTTTAGTTTTCATCCTTTCGTCATATTCTTCAAATCTTTGTTGTGTCTGTTTATTGAAATTATCCATTACTTTTTTCATTTGTGGGTCATTGTCATAATTGACAGGTGCATATAATTCACACTCGCATAATAACCTGGTAGTTGGTATTTTTGGTGTATGTGATGTGGTTCTTTTATGGTTCCTTTGATTATATACCTATAAGTAATGTAATATATGTATGTATGTTATAATTAGTTTTTTATTATTTTACATATAATTGTAATAAATGTGTATATTTTGGTTATATATATAAATTATATGGATATAATAATATAATCATTATATATGTGGTATCGTAATAAATATATATATTATAATAATATTTATAAATATTTGATACATACAAGATATAGTGTTACCAATATGTTTAAAGGAAGTGCAAACAATAATATATTAATATAATAGACTTTCATTTTTACTGCAATACTTATAATTTTTTCTTTTGTTATGATTAAAATTATAACGAAAAAAATCACATAAATTATTTTATTTTATAAATACATCAAATATGATTAACATAAAATATTATTATAATTTATTTAATATAATTAACAATTATTTTCCAATTATGCAAATATATATATTTTTTTTTTTTAGTGGAACCACATTTGCCATTTTATTTATTACCAAAAAAAAAAAAAAAAAAAAAAAATTGTAAAAAAATTAATATTAAAAAAATTTATCAAAATATTTTACATTTCTTTTTAAATTTTTTTTTTTTTTTTTTTTTAATTTTTAATTTGTATTGAATTTTAATTTTATATCAACAAAATAAATTATAATGTTGATATTTTTTTATTTTTTTTTTATTCTTTTCATATTGTTTTATAATATGTTACAATATAGTAATAATCAACGTATTGTTGTGTTGTAAATTATTTACAAATGTGTAAAACCATAGTTTTAGAAATTGTATATGACATATATATATAGATAATAATATTTTAGAACATATATATATGAAATACACATGAAATGGTTATTCAAACATATATGTTCGTAACATTGCTGTTATAAAAACAGTTAAAAACAAATATTGTGTATCATAATAAATGATATAAACTCTTTTTAAAATAATAATATATACATATATATTAATAAATCAATTTTCACATATTATGTTATTTGTTTTGTTCTAAAATTTGTTGTATGTTATACCATTCTCTCTAATTTATCTATATTATTACTAAGTTCAATATTGTTGTTTTTATAAAAATATTTAAAAGTATTTAAAATATTTATTTATTACTAAAGTGCTAAATCATATTATGATAAAAAATATATTTTTATTTATTATTATTTTTATGTAACAACAAAAACAAAAAAAAAGTTAACAATATGAGAAGTTATACATATAATAAAATAGTACATTGTTAGTTTTATGTAGTGTTGTATGTTATACTAATATATTATATTCATAATTTATGATAGTAACACTTTGATAATATATTATAATATATATATATTATTACAATTTTCCTTTTTTTTTTTGGTGATATTTGAAAATAAAAAATGTAATATGGTTTATTTGTTTCTATTATACTCTTCCATGAAAAGTATTAACTCTTTAAAATTATAAAATTTATTTTAAAAATTTTCTTTTTAATTTGTATTGAAATATATTATACATATATATAAGAGAAACATTATTATATATATTATATCAATTGCATATATTTCGTGTAGTTCTTTTGTTTTGGACTCATAAAATATGATTTTTGCAAAATATATTTATGTATTTGAAAATATATCTTTTATGTATAAATTTTATACTAATTAAAAATAAAATATATTATATCTTTTTTAATGATTGAGTATTTTTGATTAACATTAAAATATTGTATAAATATTTATTTTTTTGTGAAATCAAAAATATTGGTTATTTTATTTTATAATTGCTATTTGAATATATATTATCATATATTTTGGTAGAATATATATTTTTATATAGAATATTGAATTTTCTTTTCTTTTTGTTTTGAAACGTTTGTCTAGCTTTTTGTTTAAGATAAAATATAAATAAAATAAAATGGAATTTTATAGGATATAATAATTAAAAAAAACAAAAATCATCTTTTTCTTTAAGAAAACGATACTATTTTATTTGATTTGAATATAAAACAATATATTTAAAACATTTCTATGATGTATAAATACGTTCTAATTAACACTAATAATATTATTAGTAGGAAAAAATTGTTTTATAATTTAATTGTATAATCTTTATTTAATATAAAAATTGAATAAAGGTTTTCAAAATATATATAAGAATATAAAATTCAAAAGGATAAAAAGAATTATAAGTTATAGTAATTACAATTAACATCAGAATTATATATTTGTTTATATTATTCAACTCATAAATATATATTCCATATAATAGTTGTCTCGTACCATTTTAAGTTTGGAGTTAACTAATGTCTATAAATATATTTTTTCATTGAAAATTTAATATTTAAATAATATCATATGTGTAAAAAAAAAATATATAATAAAATATAATTTATATACAATCGACAAGGAACATCGTCTTTCTATATTCTAAAAAATACTTTACTTGCATAAATGTTTCTTGCATTCATGTTTCCATGAATTTTTTCTTCTTCTATATAACCATATATATAATATTATAAGTACGACAGCTAATATAAGTACAACTAAAGCTGCAATGCCCCAGGGGTATAATGAGTTCATAGCAAGAGGTGCAATAGTTCCGGCCACATCAGGAGCACCAGCTGCACACGCTGTGGTTGCTCCAAGAGCTGACTTTAATGTAGAACAATTAAATATATTGGTTGTTGTAAGAACTGATAAACAAGTTGAAGAAGCTTCTTCATAGGTAGAAAGGACTACAGCACCCGCAGCAAATTTAGCAGTTATTAAACCTATCAATGTTAACAGTACACTACCAACTGAGCAAAAACCTATACCGCCCTTACATCTCTCTTTTAAATTTTCTAAATACTTATCTCTTCCTTTTCTTTTTGCTAGTTTCTCATTATTAATATCGGTACATTCACATGTTGATGAGTTATCTGATTTGTCATCATCATTTGGGTACATACCCGATATTAACATAATATGATTTCCTTCACCAAACACTTCTTCATATGTTTCTAATAATTCTTTTTCTGTCCTTGACATATGTTCTGTACCATGTGCACCTACATGTTTTGTTCCGTTTTTTTCTACTACTTCTTTCAATTGTTCATATGGATCATGAGTTTGTTGGTATTTTTTTATTGCTTCGTCATTCAATTTATCAATTATTTCCTTAAGTTCTGGGTCATTATGATAATGTTGATTATGGTTTTGTGTTTGTGCTAATAATCTCAATTTAATCGTTGTTCTTTGTGTGTTATTTTTTATGAGGCTTACATTATAATGGTTATTTACAAAATTTTCCTATAACAAAATAAAGAGGATTAATAAATGTATATTGAAAATGTAATAATTCTTCTATTATATATTTATGTTATTCTAACAAAGATGTAATTTTTCACATACATTATGGGGTAATACTAAAGTATTAATTAAAAAGGTAAATAATAATATTTTAATGTAATATGTGTTCATTTTTTATACAAAAAAAAAAAAAAAATAATATGTTATATTTTAAATTGTGTTAATTTAATTTGTATCAATGATGTATTTTATTTTCTAATGTATAATTTTTATAATATATGGACAATCTGAAAATTTGTTGTAATATTATGATATAATAACCTTATATTTTCATCATAAGTATAATTTATTTTATGCGAATATTCATCTTATAATAAAAAAAAAAAATTAATATGATATAAAATAAAATAAATATAAATTTTGTCTTGGATTTTATATATTATTATTATATTATTATTTTTTTTTTTTTTTTTTTTTTTCTTAAAGTAATTTTGTTTTACATAAATATAAGAATTATGATAAATTAACATTCAAGTAAATTTCAATAAATATTATATATATATTATAAAATGATAATAAATAACAATATATTTTCCTGCAAATACACATATAAATATGTAGAACAATAGTTGTTATGAGTGTAAACCACATATATATTATAATAGCTCTCATTTTTTTTTTATCAAATAAATAACAAAAAATATATATTCTAATATAATTATAATTGTGGATCTAACAGCAAATATACTTGTAATTAATAAAATAATATACTTCTTATGTGTATTTTAATATTTTTTTTTTTCTTATTAGTTTTTTTTCTTTTTGTATCTTAGCGTTATTCTATGATAGAAAATTCTCTCTATTGTATCTATTATTTTATGTTACATAATTATATTATAATAATTTATAATTACATATATATATATATATATATATATATACAAAATTAATAGGATATGCAAATGAATTATATATTTGCTAATTATAAAATATTATTGAATAAATTAGAAATATATTATTATAAGAAGAATATAATTTAAAATGTTTTCCAAAGATACCACATAGTCACATATTGTATTTTATATTGTTGTGAATAAATATATATATTATAATTATTATATATATTTATTTATTTTTTTTATGTTGTAAACATTACGTATATCTAATATATTTATATTATACAAATTATCATGAAATATGTGTACAATACATAAAAAACTAACGGTATGATCACATTGTAATAATGGTTTTCTTAAAGTTGTACTTTTTAAAAATAAACGTATAGTAATTTTTACTATTCTAAAATATTAATGATAAATTATTTATAATCATATATAAATAGAAAAAATAAATTACATATATATTTATTTTTAATATTTTACAAGTTATTAATATTTGTATATTGTTTCAAATTTTCTATTATATTAATTATACATATTAGTATAGTCAGAAAAAACGGATATTTCTTAAATATAATTATTTTAATACAATAATTATATATGATATATTTTATTTGTACTATTTTATAATAATGATTATTGTAAGAATAGGTTAATTCATACTTGTTATACTATATTGTTATGATATATATTGATATATCGTGTTCAAAATGTTTTTGTTGTTACTCTCTCTATATATATATATATATATGTATTATATTTTTTTTTATATATGTGCCCAGTAATAATATGGAACACATTTTATTTTATTAAAAAGGAAAATATATTAAAAATAAAAGAAGATAAAATATAATGAACATAATATTTTTTTTTACACATGACATTCTAACGTAAAGTAATAATAAATATGTATTATATATATTATAAAAATAATATCATACAAATGATAAATATCAGTATTATTAATTAAAATTAGATTTATTTATATTAGTTTATATTATATTAATATAATTAGATTAAAAATAATATAAGATTATTTATATAATATATTCCATTATATATTATTTTATATGAGAAATATAAAATATATATATTACAATGTATTCTTAATGAGTGTATAATAAATAAATATATATGTATATATATATATACAAACAATATATATTTATATAAAATCGTTATTAAAAAAACATATAATATACACTCATTTCACTAAAAAAAAATAAATAAATATAAATTAAATAAATTAATAACTACATAAGAATAAACAAAAAAATAATACACAAAAAAAATATAATGTTATAAAAATTTAATTATGATAATATCCTTGTATTAAAAAAACTAAAATTCACAAATCATTAAATTGAATTTAATACCACGAAACCGTATATTTATTGATTTAATAATTTTGTATATTGGGATTTTTTATTCATTTTTTTTTTTCTGCGATAACGTAAAACTAAATAAATAATTATCATAACTAAAGCTATAATTAATATTGCAACAACAGAAGCAATAATAGCAGTCTGGCAAATAGCATATGTAGATTTTACTGCAGCAACAGTTTCGGCATCTGAGATGACAGTTCTTACAGTTGCTTCTATAACCTTTGTTTCTTTAACAAATCCACCTTGACCTCCCAATCCAGCTAAAGATTTATTCCACACCGAAATGCAAATAGGCTCAGGACCGACATTGGCAGTGACAGTGACAGGTTCACTACATAGACATGTCGATTCATACTGCATTAAAATATATTCACTAATTAGTTTCTCATTAGTATAACCTATTACATTAAGAAACGTTTCCAATTCTTGACCATTTAGAGTTAATATATCAAATTCTGTTTTTATCCCTGAAATGACTGCATCAATATCTGCCGGAATACGCGCAGCTTCACCCGCAACCATAGCTGCATCCTTGACCGCTTCTTTAACAGCTGCTAAAGCGGCGGTTTTCCAACCATAGATACCGAATCCACCGAATAATCCAACACTTGCTGCAACACCTCCTAACCCCCACCCACATCTAAGACAACGTTCTTCTACTTTTTCTGCGAATGATTTTTCCATTTTATCTTTTTCAATAATTTTTCGTATATTTTTGTCACGTTTTTCTTTACGTTTTTGGCGTTTAACTTTCATACGTTCTTCATATTCGCGTAATCGTTGTGAGGTTTCTCGATCGAAATTTTCCTTCACTGATTTGATATACCTATCATTATGATAAATTGACGATTGTATGTCATATTTGCTTAACACTCGTGATTTAGTAGTTGCTGTATGATGTGTTGTTATGTATGGTTTATTTTTATTATGTTCCTATAAAAATTATATCATATATATTTTTGTTATATTTAGTAGTAATTTATGATTTTATATATATTTCTTATAAATATGTATATTTTATATTTACATAAATAATAAAACGTTACACATATATATATATATATATATATATATATATATATATATATATATATTTATAAATATTTAATTCGTACTTGATATGATGTTAACAATATATTTAATGGAAAGAAAAATAATAATATATTATAGTAGTGCAGTTTCATATTTATTGTGATACTTCTATTATTTTATGATTAAAATAATAGCTAGAAAAATTCATATATAATAATATATTTTATTGTGATATAAGAATTACATATGTTTAATCTAATATATTATTATAGGCTTTTACTATAATACACAATTATTTTCCCATTATATATATATATATATATTGTTTTACTGCAACCATATTTTTCCCTTTTATTCAAAACACAAAAAACAAATTAAAAAATAATAAATTGCAAGAAAAGAATATATAATAATTAACATTTCCTTATTTTTTATAATTTTGAATTTTAATTTCTACTAAAATCTAATTTTATATCCTACGATAAATTATAATATTAATTTTATTTTAATATACGTATATAACAAATAAAACTATAGTTACAAACAACTCATTTTTCGTGGTAAATAACATAAAAATGTGTAAAGAAATAATTGTTAAAGGTACACAATACATATACAAAAACATATTAGTATATATATATATATATATATATTAAATACATATTACAATATAAAATTGATATTATTTCAAATTTTATAAAACAATTTAAAATAAAAATTGTGTATTATAATAAAAGATATAAGTATTTTTCAAACTAATAGTAATTGTATTTTTTTTAGGTTCTGTTATTACTTTTTTTTTTTTTTTTTTGTTCTAAAAATTGTTGTAATGTTATAGCTTCCTCTCTAATTTATCTACGTAGTTGCAAGGATTAATATTATTATTTTTATAAAAATATTTGAAATTAATTTAAAAAAATTATTAATTAGTAAACTCTTTAATTATAAAATTATCACAAAAAAATATTTTTAATATTTATTATTATTAGAAAAGAAAATCCCAAAAAAAAAAAAAAAAAAAAAAAAAAAGAAAAAAAATTAATGAAATGAGAAATTATATATACTATTACACAATACATTGTATTGTTTTATGTGGTGTTTTATTTTATACATATATATTCTATTTATAATAATAATAATAATAATTATTATTATTATTATTATTATTATTATTATGTATATATTTCTTAAAATAGTAGTTATACTATTTCACAATTTATCATACATTAATTGTATTGTTACTTGTTGTAACAAAATAATTAATTACTATATATTTTAATAATTATATTATTATTATATATTAAATAAGTAACACGATATTATACATATTACGAAAAAAAAAAATACGGAGTTATTTATTTTTAATTTATACATAATTTATAACTATAAAAAAAAAAAGAAAAAAATTAAACCACAAAAAAAAAAAAAAAAAAAAAAAAAAAAAACCACAAAAAAAAAAAAAAAAAAAATTAAACACAAAAAAAAAAAAAAAATTAAACCACAAAAAAAAAAAAAAAAAATAAAACCACAAAAAAAAAAAAAAAAAAAACCACAAAAAAAAAAAAAAAATTAAACCACAAAAAAAAAAAAAAAATTAAACCCAAACAAAAAAAAAAAAATTAAACCATAAAAAAAAAAAAAATTTATAACTAGACCAATATGAAAAAGCAAGAACGAACGAAGAACAACCAAAAAGCAGAACATTAAAATATTGCTACAATAGCATAGCCTTTGTGATACCATATATTGTTTTTATTTTAGAAAAAAATATTTTTTAACGATATGTTAAATAACTAACATATCGATCCATTTCATAAATTAATAGATACCTGGATACTCTTAAAATTGAATTTTGAAATTGTTGATGTATATTCACGAATAATTAAATAATCTGAAATATTTTGTATTTGTGTTATTAGTTATTACTTTATATAACAACTAATATAAATCATTTAATAAATGTATGTTACATTAAGTTTTTATCTAATACAGAAAAATTATTTATACATGTATTTTCCCATAAATCAACATAATTGATATTCATATAAATTTAGTTTACATATCTAATCTTTGTGTACTTTTCATCCTTTCTGTAAATGTTGTCTTATATTCATTATATAAATCATTTTTTAATGTATGATAATACTTTATAAAAGCATAAATACAATTTTTCATTTCATCAATTGATGTTCCATCTTTAACTAATTTATAAAAATTAATAGTATGTTCCATATCCGTAGATTATAGTTCCACTCCAATATCATATATTGATTTTTCCCATATTCAATATTTAGTATTTCGACATATAGATTTATTACCCCTAAAATCATGATAACATTGATATTCTTATGAAACTAAATAATTTTCTATATAATATGATAAATAACTTCATACATTTTTTGACTTCTGTCACATATGATAATACTCTGAAGAAAATTAAAATATAATTAATATAAAAAAGAAAATGAATGTCATAAAAATATATATATATAATAATTTATGTATGCAAATATAATACAAAATATATATAGATAATATACATATGTGTTATTTACAAAAATTGATACTCCAAATACAAATATGATTATTATATAGTATTTTATAGAAATAAGTTATATTTTAAGTGAAAATTAAAGTGAAACTTAAAGTAAATGTAATAACCATCACAACTAAATAACTATTATTATGTTATTATTTTAGTTTTATATATTTTATATAATTGTTATTTATATAATACATATATATATATATATATATATATATATATATATATATATATACATATTAGGATAACATCATAAAAAAATATAACAAAGAATATTTTAGAAAAATCCGTTTATTTCTTTTATTCATAATATTATGTATACCTTTGTGTTCTATTCATTAATTGTTATAAAATTGACGTATTCTTTATAGGTTGTTGTATAATATGTATTATAGGGTAATATAATTACCATCATCATAATAATCATAATCATTATCATCGTTTTATTATGACTGTTTTACCATCATATAATATTTTGTAAAACAAATTACATATACGTCTGTTAGACACACATACTATAATATGTTCCTGTACTATTATTATTATCCTTATTGATATATATATATAATATATATATATATATATCAAAATGTATAATATTAATGGTGCTATCACCATGTTAACAATCTATGCATATATCTTTATACGTTTAGATTATCAAGCCTATATAAAAGATTTCAATGCAATTATAAAATTTTATTGTGTTACATATTTTTTTATATTTCAGTAAAATTTATATTCGATAGATGACAGACAGTTATATGGATATTTATGTTTCATTAGAATGGTTATTTTGTTTTTTTAATAATATACATATATATATAATCTATAATTTATGAAAAGACTTTAAGATGTAAAGTTAAAATGATCAGATTTTAAAATAAGTTCACCCTGAATGTATCGTAGCATATATTATTGGAATAATATGGAATTTTTATATACTTAAGTATTTGTCCTTACCATTATTATTATATATATATATATAATTCAGATAAAAATATAAATTAATTGGACGAAAAATTACATATATATATATATATTCATATTTATTATTATAATAATAAAAACAAATACTATAAATTAGAACTTAGAAAATATATGTATATATATATTTACTACTTTATAATAGTTATAGATCCATATCTAATCATAATATAATATATTATTATTTTAATATTCAATAATATATATATGTAATTATTCCATACTATCTATAAATAAAATAGAAATTACGATGTGTTAACACAATTATTCATTTACAAAATGTAAACATATGTTGTTTATTTTACATATAATGTTGCAGCAAGATCTGTTTTCATATGAACCAATATATATATATATTTTTCTTTTTTTTTTATCATTATTTATAATATATTTTTTACATTATATATATGTTACTTGTGTTTTTGATTATTATTATTATTATTTTAAATTATGCAAACTATTATTATGATAGAAAATAGCTACCATTTTAGAAACAATATACAAACATTATATATATATATATATTTTTCTTTTTTTTTTATCATTATTTATAATATATTTTTTACATTATATATATGTTACTTGTGTTTTTGATTATTATTATTATTATTTTAAATTATGCAAACTATTATTATGATAGAAAATAGCTACCATTTTAGAAACAATATACAAACATTATATATATATATATATATATATATATATATATATATATATTATTAGTAATTTAACATAACAGAAAAATATATTTTTTGTTATCGTATTTATTATATTATATGAAGTCGTATATTTCTTTTCAATATATATATATAATAATAATAATTAATATAATTTTTTTATTTAAATATATAAAAATATTGTTACAACTAGTAATCCTACAATTATTATATCAATATATATTCTAAAATAACATATCTACCATTTTAATATTTAATATGATAAATATATATTATCAAAATATTACAAAAATTTCTATATTATGAATAGAATATGTTTCTATAACGTACAACACTACATAAAACTATACAATAGTATTTTATAATATTAATACTTTCTTTTTTCTTAAATTTCTTTTTAATATTATATATAAATGTATATTTTTTTAATAGAATATAATTTTAAAAATATATATATTTATTTATCTATATTTATTTATTTATATTTATATAATTTTAGATACATTAGAGAGAAAGGTATAACATACAATAAATTTTAGTAACAAAAATAAAAACATAAATACATTGTTAAAATATATTACATTTAATTACTTTTAAAATATATATTTTGTTTGTTTTACTTTTAACAACACATATTATGATATACAATTATACTTATATTATATCAATATTGTGAACATACATGTTTCAATATCAATTTCACATATGTTCTACCGAATTGTAAATTATATGTGGTATACATGTTCAACAGATATTAATTTACACATATGTATATATTTTACAACAAAAAAATATAAGTTCTATTGTTACTATATCCTAACAAGTTTTTGAAAAATATAAAAAAAAATTTTAATTGTAATTTATCGTATGATATAAAATTAAATTTTATTAGAAATTAAAATTCAAAATTATTAAAAATATGATACATTTTGATAAAGTATATTTTTAATTTTAATTTTTTTTTTTTTTTTTAGTGTTTTAAATAAAAAGGAAAATATGGTTCCACTATAAAAAAAATATATTGGTATAATGAGAAAATAATTGCTAATTATATTAAATAAATTATAATAATGTTTTATATGAAGCATATTTAATTTATTTATAAAATAAAATAAAATATTTTATGTTCTTTTCTTAGTTATAATTTTAATAATAAAATAATATATGTATCACAATAAAAATGAAAGTCCATTATTTAAATATATTATTGTTTGCTCTTCCATTAAATATATTGGTAATTCCATGCTACATATGTATTAAATATTCATAAATATAATTATAATATATATATTTATTACGATACCATATATATAATTATTAAATCTTTATATCCATATAACTTATATGTAGTCAAAATATACATATTTATTACAAATATATAAAATAATAAACAACTAATTATAATATACATACATATATTACATTATTTATAGGTGCATAATCAAAGGAACCATTACAGCAGCACACCACATATACAAACATATAGATCATTATGCGAATGCGAATTATATTCACCCTCAAATTATGATAATGACCTTGAAATGAAATATGTGATGGATAATTTCAATAAACAGACACAACAAAGATTTCGCGAATATGATGAACGTATGCAAAAAAAACGCCAAAAATGTAAAGATCAATGTGATAAAGAAATTCAAAAAATTATTTTAAAAGATAAAATGGAAAAGGAATTAACAGAAAAGTTATCCATATTAGAAACAAACATAGATACCAATGATATACCTACATGTATTTGTGAAAAATCCTTAGCAGATAAAATTGAAAAAAATTGTATGAAATGTGGAGGAATATTAGGTACAGCGGTGCCTGAATTGGGTGCGATAGGTGGAACTCTCGTATATGCTGCAGCTGTTAAATCTGCTACGGATTTAGGTATTAAAATAGGTATGGAAACAGCTATTTCTGACCTAATAGGGTTTTCTGGTCTAGGAAGATTAATTGGAAATACTAAAATAGAAAATTTTGTTACATCAACAAATTATTTTAATAAAATGGCTATTGTTAATTTTGTACAGGAAGCAAAAATTACTATGTGTTCTGATGGAGCTAACTCCGACAAATTATTTTGTCACTACGTAAATAGTAGCGTAAATCCACCAGATTTATTTAGAAGAGCAGCGAGCATTGCAGAAACTGCTCAAGCAACTGGTGCTGAGGCTGCAGAAGCTGAATTAACTTCTGCAACAACACCAACAGCATTTTTGTCTAATCCTATAATTTTATCCGCTATTGTAATAGCTTGTATAGTTGCTATACTTTTAGCTATTTATTTAATATTACGTTATCGTAGGAACAATAAAATGAAGAAAAAACTAAAATATATAAAATTATTACATTAGGTGAACTTTTATAGTATTTTTCAGTTAGATGAATTTATGAACTCCTCTTGTTTTAATATAAAATAAATTTCGTTATGAATAAATATCTTTCAAACTATTATATTTTGTATTTTTTTTTTTTTTAATTTATTCATACATTAAAACAAATATGAATTTATTTTAACACATTTATATTAAACATTATACTTTCAATAAAAAATTTTATTTTTATTTTTTAATTTTTTTTTTTTTTTAAATTTAGTTCTTATATAATAAGCACTTTATTTTATATTCGTTAAAAATAAATAAATATAAAAAATAATAAATATATATATATATATATATATATTAATATATAATTTCCCTAGATATAATATTATATAATGTTATAATAAATGAAATATAATTTATTACTAATATAATATTGGTATAGTCCATTACATATAAGTATGTTAACGTTATAAATATTAACAAAAATAAAAGTATATACATATTTTCTTTTATGATATGCTTATCTTATTTTCCCCGTTATATCATATAATATGTATAAAGTAATATGTTATCTAGTAATATAATGTGTAATCAAAAATAATATGATTATTATTTATTATTTTGTTTTTCTTTGGTATAAAGAAAAAAACTGATATTTCGTTTTTAGAAGTTACATCTTACCAAAAATATTATATATATATATATATATATATATATATATATATAATTATTTCGCTCTATAGATGAAACAAAATTTTGAATATACAAATATCTGTGTATCAATACATTTATAATATAATAATAGTAAATTCCCATGAAGCTACAATATATATTTTTCTAATATAACAAATGTAAAATCTTCAATAATTGTTATCCATTCATAATAACAACATATATATAATGTTATTTTTATATTATTCTTATAATTATCACTAATATAAAACGAAATAGAAAAAAATAAAATAAAATAAAATAAAATAATAAATATTAATAACTATTAAACTATTAAAAATATATATATATTTTTTTTTTCCTATTTTTGTTATTATTATTAATAATTTATTATTTGTATTTTATTTACATAATAGTAACGATTAGTATAAATTTATTTGTAAAAAGATTATCCTTAAGGAAATTATTATTATAATATATAAGCATTCTATTAATTTTATATATATTGTACAAGTAATATACATAATTCCATATTACATAAATTATACATATAATATAATTATATTATTTATATTTATACTTAGCAATATAAAAATTCAATATGTTACTATGTCGTATCTTTGGAATATCATTCATATGTTATTTATGTAATAATAATAATAATATTTTTCTATTTCATTCAAATGTTATATTTTTCAATTAGTTCTTATATAAATACTTTAGATATTCTATTAATTATATATATTTATATATTATTATTTATAAATTAACATATAATATTTACTTAATATAACGTAATAGATAGATTAGAGAGCATTTTTTAATAATAAATAAGTATTACCAAAAAGAAAAACATCCAATAATGTAAAAAGTAAAAATATAAATATTAAAATACATATAGAAAACATTTTAACATATTAATTTTAACTTAATATTATATATTATTAAATATTTAAAATCTTGTTATTAATTCCACAATAGTAATTATATTAGAATACATGATAGGGTATTCATTTAAAAAAAAAACAAAATGGGGTTATCTATTTTGCAATATAATTATATATATATATATATATAGTATACACCTATAACAATTCTTGTTCTACACATTTATATGCGTTTTACAACAAAATATATTGTTATTTTTTCCTATATTATAAAGTGCATAAGAACAACATATACTAAAAATATTTGAAATATATTTTACCATAATTTATATATATATATATATATATATATATATATATATATATATATGTAATATAATTACATTATGGAATTAAAAACATATATAAATTAATAATGAAAATTATAAAATATAATTAATTATTTTATTACATCTTTATTTAATATTTCTTGAATGTTCTTATAAATTTTTTTCTATGTATAATCAATATATAATTATATTGTATCAAAACAATTAAAATACATTATAAACATAACCATTTATTATTTAAATAATATAAAAAAAAAAAAAAATATACATTATTAGATATAAATCAGTTTAGTAGTATTTAAAAAATAAAATATATTTTGCTTTTTGTATTAAAAATGAATATGTATTACCTTGAATTAGTAATATTTTTTTATTACCACATAATGCGCATAATCTAATAACACTATTACAACAACATGTACATAATATACAATTATATATATATGTATGTATATATATATATGCATTTATATTCCTCTTTATCTTTTTAGGTAAATTGTCAAAATAACAATTATAATATAGGCCTCATTCACAATGACACCCAAAGAACAACGATAAAATCAAAATTATTAACATAAATTCAAAGTCCTAATCATCCACATTATCACAATGACCCAGAACTTAAGGAAATCATTGATAAATTGAATGATGAAGCAATAAAAAAATACCAACAAACTCATGAACCATATGAACAATTGCGAGAACTAATAGAAAAAAACGGAACAAAAACTTTAGGTGGACATGTTGCAGAATCTATGTCAACGACACAAAAAGAATTATTTGAAACATATTAAGAAATGTTTGGTCACGAAAATGATATTATGTTAAAATCGGGTATGTACCTACATGATGATGACCGATCATATAAGTCATCAACATGTGAATGTACCGATACTGATAATACGAAACTAGAAAACACAAAAGGAAAAGATAAGTATTTGGTAAACTTAAAAGAGAGATGTAAGGGTGGTATAGGTTTTTGCTCAGTAGGTAGTGTATTCTTAACAATCTTAGGTTTCGCAATGGCAAAAACCTCTGCAGCGAAGTACTTTGTATATCATCTAAAAGACTATGCGTCTTATATTAATATATTTAATATGTTTAATCCTGTTAATCTAAGTCTATCTGTTGAAGCAGGTAGTTCAGTCCATGTTGTTGGTCTTTCCGACGTAGTTTTACCTGCTACAACAGCTTCTACTACAACTATATTCCCTTTTTCTATTGCTATTTATGTTCTTATTGCGATAACAGTCTTACTTATAATCTTGTACATAGTGTTATATAAAAGACGAAAAAATTCATGGAAACATGAATGCAAGAAACATTTATGTAAGTAAAGTATTTTTTAAATATATAAAAACATATTACTTTTAAATAATATATATATATATATTGTATTTTATAGTAATTTTGTTTGACACGTGATATAATATTATTTGAATAATATTTTCTTAAAAGAAAAACTTTTATGGTCATTATATATATTTAAATAAGAAAAAAAAAAAAAAAAAAATTTTAAGTTAAAATGATAATTACTATAATTTATAATTCATTTTATTCTTTTGAAATTTATATTCTAAAATTTATTTTAAAACGCATTATTCACATTTTGTATTAAATATAATGGTATACAATTAAATTTCACATGTTTATATATTAAATTATAATTTTATTTATGATATGTTTATATTTTATTTGTAAAATATTAAATATATATATATATATATATATATATATATATAGTATATCGTATATATAGTAAATCATTCATGACTTTCAAAATATAATAAAGCCATTTTTTTTTTTTTTTTTTTTTTTTTTTTTTTTTTTTTTAAATTAAGGAAAACTGCAGATAGCAATTTCATAAACCCAAAAAATATTCATCATGTTATATCAAAATATATATATATATATATTATACAAAAAAAAAATATAATATAAAATTTACATATAAAGAAATTTAAATTGAAACTTTTCTATGTTTCAGAAACAAGTGATTTTTAATACATTCCTTCACTATTAATCATATATTGAAATATTTAAATACATAATATAAATTTTATTTTTAGTTATTTTATATTATTTAAATAAATTATATATTTCGCAATATCTATATAATATATATCTATTCCAAAAATCATTTTTTGTTCGGAAAAATATAAATTCATTTAAAACATTACACTTTATATCATATACCATCATTTTTTATTTATTTATATAAGAAAAAATTAAATGATGTCAAAGAAAATTAAAAAAATAAACCATATATATATATGTACATATTTATGTTGCTTTTACATAATTACAAGATATTGTATTTACTCATATAAAAAAAATATTTATTTCTTTATAATACAAAAAAAAGTTGTAACCATTTCTCCTTTTTTATTTTTATAAATTTTTTTGTACTGTGATAATTAATAAATATTTAAGGATCTTTGAAAAAATTTTCGTAAAAAAAAAAAAAAAAAAGCAAAAAAAATTGCTTCCTTTTTTAAATTCTACTTTTATTTAATATGCATGTTTATTTTTATTTTTATAAATCAATATATATATATATATATATATATATATAATAATATATTTCCTTAGAATAAGAAATTATTAGGAACCATATATAAAAATAAAATACCTAAAATGAGTACATATGTGGGTTTCCTTTTTCATTTTTTCGTTTTTTTTTTTTTTTATTAATAATCATTATTTTTGAATATATATTTGTAAAAATATTGTATGCTTATAATTAGTCATATATATTTTTTTTTTATAGGTTTTATAATATTTAATATAAAAACATAAATGAAAAAATAAAAAAATATATAAATATTATTACATATTTTTCACGTATTCTGAGCAATTATTATTATGTACGTATATAGAAATTAACACAGGTTTTAAAATATATATATTAAATAAAAAATATATTTCAGAATAATTGATAATAAAAAAAAAGTA
Source organism: Plasmodium billcollinsi (assembly GCA_900257145.2). Classification (NCBI taxonomy): domain Eukaryota; phylum Apicomplexa; class Aconoidasida; order Haemosporida; family Plasmodiidae; genus Plasmodium; species Plasmodium billcollinsi. The sequence goes on from LT990230.1 coordinate 19,484, forward strand.
CATATAAAAAAATTAAAGGAAACATTTATAAAAATATTTCTTTACACAAAAAAAATTACAATTTTAATATTTATACTAGAAAAAAAAATAAAAAATAAAATTAAATTATAAATATAATATATATATTTTTTTTTTTATAATTTTGTTTCTATTTTAATTATTTAAAAGAACAAAACTTTATAAAAAAACCTTAAAAAATAAATTTTTTAATTTTTTAATAAAAATGTATACAAAAAGGAATCCCTTTTTTTTCTTTTGTTATATTTTTTTATAAAGTGAACCAAAAAATAAAATAAGAAAAAATAAAAAATAATAAAAAAAAATAAAATAATATATAAATTATATATTACAGAGTGGTTTGTTAAAAATTAATATATAATTGTATAACATATACTTATAAATTTAAAATAAGTATTTTTTATAAAAAACAAATAAATAAAAAACTTATTTTAAAAAATTTTTGTATATATATATATATATATATATATTAATATATATTATGAAATATATATTTGTAAAAACATGCATGATATAATACTTTTAAAACATATAAAAATAAATACATAAGAATTGTATTATATCTGAACACTTTTGTTCTAATCTTACAACAGATTAAAATGTCAAATGAATTATATATATATATATATATAATTATAAATAATATTTATTTTTAAATTAATTATAATGTATTTTATATAAAATAATAAATCTTTTTATTTATATTTCTATATATAGTTTATTATATAATTAAATTAAATATATAAATGCATTCATGTATTTTTAAAATAATTTTTATTAAAGATTATTTGAATATTTTATATAATATAAAAAAAACAATCATTTGTAATATCATTTAAAATTACGTTGTTCTGTTTGTAATATTTAGATTTATTCTAAAAAAAAATATATTCTGCATTAAAAATTAAAGAATGAAAAAAAAATTAAGAAACGATAATAAAATTAAAAGAAAATATAAAAACAAAATATATAAAATAGCATATTTTAATTATAATTATATTTTTTATAATATATGAAAAATAATATGCTTTTTTATTATACATTTGGTTTTAATTTAAGAATATTTATTAAAAAATATAAAATATTAATGTGAATAATTTTATATATATATAAATATAATCTTTCGTTGTATCGTCTTTCTAAAATAACAAAATATATATTGAGGAGTCGTCTCTTTATTTTTGTATTATTTTAATATTCTTAGAGAATTTCTTCTTTATTTGTTTAAAGCTATATTTTATTTTTTATTTGCTCTCACATTATATATTAAAGAAAATACAAAAACCAAAAAAAAAAAAAGAATAAAATAAAATGAAATAAATAAATTTATTTAATTATTTTATATAGATTTAATCTATCGGTTGGTAGATTTCGTTTGTTTAAATTTTAAAATATAATACACTTGCTCTGATTGAATTATTAAAAAAAAATAATAATAATAAATAAATAAAAGCTTTTCTTGTTATATTTATTCTTTTTCATTTTAATAAAATACAAAAAAAAAAAAATAATAAAACCTAATTATAAAAAAAAATAAAATTTCATTTAATGGTTTTTTATTTTTTTTTTTATTTTATATGATAGCGAAAAAAAAAAAAAAAAAAAAAAAAAAATTTTAAATATATTTTATTATTATATTATTTTATAATTATATATTATTATTTTTTTTTTTTTTTTTATTTTTATATAATAACATTTTCTATAAAATTAAATATATTATATATATATATATATAAATATATATTTATAATAATATTTTTTTTTTTTTTTCAAGATAGAAAAAAAAATTTACTATTTTTATTTATATATATATATTATAATATTATTTAGACATATTATTAAAAAAAAAAAAAAAAATTACTTGGTTTTATTTTTATACTTAAATAATTTATAATAAGAAAATATTTAAATAATTATGAGACCTTTATGTACAAATAGTTGGATTTTTTCTCAACAATATATGGGTACAAAGAATGTTAAGGAAAAAAATCCCACCATTTATTCATTTGATGATGAAGAAAAAAGAAATGAAAATAAGAGTTTTTTAAAGGTGTTGTGTTCTAAACGTGGTGTTCTTCCAATTATTGGAATACTGTATATCATTTTAAATGTAAGTTTTTTTTTTTTTTTTTTTTTGAAATAAATATATTTTATATTTATATTTAATTTTTTACGTACATGCTTATTTTATTTTATTTTTATGGCATGCATATTATATATATATATATATATATATATAATACCTATTTTAATGTAATTTTTATTATTATACATATATATATATAATTGTTTTCTTTTTTTTTTTTTTTTTTTTTCTTTTATAGGGTAATTTTGGATATAATGGAAGTTCAACCTCTGGCGTACAGTTTACTGATAGATGCTCAAGAAATTTATACGGGGAACAATTTCCAGTAAACCCATATGCTGATACTGAAAACCCAGTAGTTGTAAGTCAGGTATTTGGTTTACCCTTCGAAAAACCTACGTTTACCTTAAAAGATCCTCCAAAAATTGATCATACAAATATTTTTGATTTTAATGACAAGTTGATGACTGATCTAAATAGGTATCTATATACTAATAACTATGAAGCCATTCCTCATATAAAGGAGTTCAATCCACTTATTGTAGATAATATTCTTTCGGATTATAACGATAAGGTTGATAACCTAGGAAGAAATGGAGAAGACATTATAGAAAGAATGCAAACTTTATGGGATGAAATAATGCATATTAATAAAAGAAAATATTGTGCTTTAAAAGGAAAATTACAGAAAATGTACAGTAAATACAAGGATCAATATGGTATGCCAAAAGAAGCATACGATATCAAATGGGGACAATGCTTAAAACTTATTAATGAAGGAAGTGTTAACCTTGAAGAAAAATTGAACTCAGATTTTAAAAACTGGTACAAGCAGAAATATTTATATCTTGAAGAATATAGAAGATTGACTGTTTTGAACCAAATCGCTTGGAAAGCTTTGTCCAACCAAATTCAATATGCATGCAGAAAAATTATGAATAGTGACATTTCTTCTTTTCAACATATGAATGAATTCAAAAAATTAAAACAGAAAGTATCAAAAGCTACAGAAGAAGAAATGAAGAAAAGAGCACAAAAACAGAAAAAAAAAAGTAGAAGAAGAGGATGGTTGTGTTGTGGAGGAGATAACGAACAAGTTGATGCACAAGAAGATTCAGTCATAGATGTTGGAGAACACCAAATAAATGAATATGGTGATATATTGCCATCTTTAAAAGTTTGTGTTAATAATTCAGCAATTAATTTTTACGATACAGTAAAGGATGGTGCATATTTGGACGATGAATCATCAGATGCTCTTTATACAGATGAAGATTTGTTGTTTGATTTGGAAAAACAGAAATATATGGATATGTTAGATGAAGCTGAAGAAGAATCTGTTGAAGACAATGAAGAAGAACACTCTTGTGAAGAAAATGAGGAAGAACAAAGTGTTGATGAATGTGGAGAACACCATAGTGTTGATGAAAGTGGAGAACACGAAGACGTTGATGAAAGTGGAGAACACCAAAATGTTGATGAAAAACCAGAAGAACAAACCGCTGATGAAAATGTAGAAGAACAAACCGCTGCTGAAAATGTAGAAGAACAAACTGTTGATGAAAAACCAGAAGAACAAACTGTTGATGAAAAACCAGAAGAAGCAGCTACTGAAGTTCAACAAGCTTCAGAAGTAAGTCCACCAGGTGAACTCCTAGATACATTATATTACGATATATTAGGTGTTGGTGTTAATGCTGATATGAAAGAAATTACTGAGCATTATTTTAAGTTAGCTGAAAAGTACTATCCATATCAAACAAAAGGTGATTCTATTTTCCACAACTTTAGGAAAGTCAACGAAGCCTATCAAGTTTTAGGAGATATTGATGTAAAAAAATGGTACAATAAATACGGATATGCTGGAATAAAAAAAGTCAACTTCATTAATCCATCCATCTTTTACCTATTATCTAGTTTAGAAAAATTTAATTATTTTACCGGAACACCCCAAATAGTAACTCTTTTGAAATTCTTTTTTGAAAAGAGATTATCTGTGAATGATTTAGAGAATAAAAGTCAACATTTATTAAAATTTATGGAACAATATCAAAAGGAAAGAGAAGCACATGTATCTGAAGGTTTATTAAAAATATTACAACCATGTATAGATGGTGATGCAAAATGGAATATACCAGTTATGAAACAACTTGAACTTTTAACTGGATCTCCCTTTGACAAATCAATATTAGAATCTTTAAGATGGATATTTAAACATGTCGCTAAAAGCCATTTGAAAAAACCAGCAAAATCAACTAAGAAACTTCAAGATAGATCCCAGACTATTAAACAAGAATTATCAAATATAAATAATAAATTAATGAGTACGTTGAAACAACATTTAGGAAGTAGTGAACAAATGAGTTCAATAGTATACAGTTTCCAAGACATCCATTCTAATGTTGATAATGAAAACAAATCAAAAAATATTTTACACCCAAGTCCTGAAGATCAGAAAAAGATATTAGAAACAATTGTTAGTTATATAGTAGATATTTCCATTTATGATATAGAGAACACAGCTTTGAATGCCGCTGAACATTTATTGACAGATCCATCAGTAGATCAAAAAACTATTTCAAATAGAGCTCAAGCATTAAAAAAATTATCATCAATTATGGAGAAACTTGCAGGTGGTAAAAAAAGCGATGAAAAATCAAAAAAATTTGATATCGAAGATATTGTAAAAAATATTATTCATGGAATTAGCACAATTAATGCAGAAATACAAAAAGAAAAATCAAATGCAATGGTACAAGAAAATGTACACGAACATGCACACGAACATGAAGAAGACAATGTTGAAGAAAATAAAGAAGACAATGTAGAAGAAAATGTTGAAGAAAATGAAGAAGAAAATGTTGAAGAAAATGTTGAAGAAAATGAAGAAGAAAATGTTGAAGAAAATGTAGAAGACAATGTAGAAGAAAATGTAGAAGACAATGTAGAAGACAATGTAGAAGAAAATGTTGAAGAAAATGTTGAAGAAAATGTTGAAGAAAATGTTGAAGAAAATGTAGAAGAAAATGTAGAAGAAAATGTTGAAGAAAATGTAGAAGACAATGTAGAAGAAAATGTAGAAGAAAATGTAGAAGAAAATGTAGAAGACAATGTAGAAGAAAATGTTGAAGAAAATGTTGAAGAAAATGTTGAAGAAAATGTTGAAGAAAATGTAGAAGAAAATGTAGAAGAAAATGTTGAAGAAAACGTAGAAGAAAACGTAGAAGAAAATGTAGAAGAAAATGAAGAAGAAATAAATGATGAAATACCCGATGAACACAATGAAACATATGATGAATAAAAAAAAATATATATATTAAAGTTCTAATTTTTATAAACACGAATAATACTAAATGAACGATTTCTGTTTATGGAAATAAAATATTTAAAAGAAGATATATGAAAAAGAAATGTGTTTTTTTTTTTTTTTTTTTTTTTTTTTTTTTTTTTTTCTTTCATGAATGTATTTCTAATTTTAAAATTTGTTTATATATTTATTTCTTTTAATTTTCTATATGATATTACATGTCAATTATAATTTGTAATTTATATTTTTTCTTTTCTTTTTATTTATTTTTTCCATATAATTTATATTGTGTTTTTGTTTTAATGTTTTCATATTTTATTTCTCTTATTATTTTTATAATTAAAAAAAAAAAAAAAAAAAAAAAAATATTATAAATATAAAATATAAATGATTCCAGAACTTTCTATAAGAACATATATAAATAGAAAAATGACTTAATAATAGTTTTGTTCTAAATAAAATATTTCGTTTAATTTTTTTTTTTCACAGTTTTTCTTTTAAATAAAAAATTATATCAAATAAAAATTATACTCTTTTATTATTGTAATTTGCAAAATAATAAATATATTAATTCTAAGTATGGTCCTATTAAAATTCTTCCACCCTAAGAATCATGCATCGGTACATAAAAAAAATGAAAATAAATTCATATATATATATATATATATATATATATATAATATAAAGAATATATTTATAATTTTTAATAAGAACAATCCACCATATAAAAAATAGAAATTTATATTTTTCCATACATTTATGGCGTAAAATACATATATATTAAGATAAGTACATGTTCATTTTATCTACGTATTTATAATAAAGAAAATCTTGTTGCATTCTTTTCCTTATATCTTTATACTTTGTTTTACATATATTAGTTAAAATAAAATAAGGTAAGACAAATATTATGAAGTTAGGTAAATGTAAAAAAATAAATAATATCTAAAATTTTATATTAATTTGAAAAAAAAAAAAATCCGAAAATATATAATACTCACAAATAAAATATTATATATATATATATAATATGATATTACTAATATTTATAATTATTCAGATACAATAAAATGTTCATTTTGTTTCAAAAAAAATATTTTTTAAAGATAAAGAAAATATATATATATATATATATATATCTTTTTTAAACTAATAAAACAAAAATATAATATATTTATATATACTGTATTTTACTAAAATTTTATATTCTCTAAAAATATATTATATTTTTTTCTTTTTTCTTTTTTTAAAAAAACCATTTTATTATCACACAAAATAATATAAAAAATCTTTTTTACACATAAAAAAAAAAAAACATAATAATAATTATATATTATAATTTTATTTTTATTTTATTGCTAAAATTAAAAAAATAAATAATTCTTATTTATACTCAAAAAAAAATCACAAAAATACATTTCGAAGATTCCATTTTTAATTAGTTCCAGTATATAGTAATAGCATTTATACTATATATTACATCATATTTAATAATTTTAAATTAAAAAATTATATATCTATTTAAATATATATATATTTATTTATTTATTTATTTGTAATACTAAACATCAGAAAAATAACATTTAAAAAATTTTAGGAATAAATAATAATTATGTTATTTTTGGTTTATATCCTAGGGTTCATTTCTCAAAGTGTATCATTTTAAAAATACAATTCACATTAAAAAAGAAAAAAAAAAAAAAAAAAAAAAAGGTTCATAAAAAATGTAGTGCATTGAACAAAATTACATACATATATAAGAAAAAAATATATATAGTATTATATATATAAGTATATAATATAATTAATTAATCTTAATATTTTTAAGATATTTTATTAGAATCATAGCATTTCATAAATTATGTAATGAATAATAAATATAGTAAAAATGTGTAAGTTATATTCTTCCATATAAAAAAATATAAAAATATAAATATCATATTCATTCGTTCTCAATTTTTAAATAAAAATATTTATATATTGAACCTTATTATATATATAAATTCTATTGATACTACAAAATTAAATAAATAAATATATATATATATATATATATATATATATATATATATATATATTATGTAATATAAAATATTTAACATAACAGAAATATTATAATTCTAATTTTATATTATTAAATAATATAAATTGGTCAAAAAGTTCATGTAAACACATTTTATATAAAAAATATATAAGATATATATATGATTATTTAAATACACATTATAAGATATATTATTTATTATAATAATTACTCATAAAAGGAAAAATAAATATCATATAAAAAATAAACATATATATATATATATATATATAAATTAATTTTTTTTTTTTTAAAATGATGGTATTTTCTTCTATTAAAATATTCCTATTTTCTATTGTATTAGAAATTTTGCTATTATCAGATAGGGTAAAAAAATAAAGAACAAACATATAATATAATATAATATATATATATATATATATTTATTTATTTATTTATTTATTTATTTTTATTATTATTATTATTTTATTTGGTAAATTAAAAAAAATAATAATAAAAAAACTCAATAAATAAATATGCTTTTATTTTTTTTAATTGTAGAACTTTATTCCATCATGTTATGAAAATGTATACAGCTTAAAAAAAGTAACAAGACAAAATATACATATAAGATCCTTAGCACAATGTTTAAATACACAACCAATAAGTAAAAAGACGTCAGTGGAAGATAAACTAAAGGAAAAAGAAGTAAAAGAAAATAAAGACAGAAATGAAAAACAGACAAATATAATTTATGAATCTGAACAAGAAAGTTCAATAGACTTAAGTGATTATACTAACCTTAGTTCATCTCTAACCCCAGATGATATTGATAATTATTAATATGAAAACAATACATTTTTTTAAAAATAGTGTTCTCCCATGATAACACCAACTATGACTATATATATATATATATATATATATATATATATATGTGCTTGTGTGTGTGTGTGTGTATGTATCTATGTGTGTAAGTATTCATATATTTGTTCAAGGAGAAAATACAAAAAAATTATTAATCAACATATAATGAAAAATATTTATCCTAAATATCATTTTCTATATTTTATAAAACAGCAAAACGTTTTTGTATGTATGTTTTTATTTTTATATCTTATCAACTTTTCTTTTTCATATTATATATATATATATATATATATATATATATTTATATTTATTTATTTATTTATTTTTATTTATTTATTTACAGTACTCATTAAAAATATTTATATAATTAAATATTTTTGTTATTTATAATCTTAATTTAGCGAAATTTTTTATTACATAACATTTTTATGTTAGATATAGAATTTTAGTATTTATAATTATATATATATATATATATATATATATATATATATACATATAACGTTTAATAAATTTTTATATTAAATTTAAAACATTCAACGAAACAAATTATGTACAATCAATTTGTCTTATTTTTAATTATCGCATAATCCATTTTTCTTTTTATAAAATATTTTAATCGTTATTTTTTCCATTACATTATTATAAAAAAAAAAAATAATTAGTCATATTCATTTATCTATATTTTAAGCTTTCCGAAAATAAATCGATTTTTTTTTTTTTTTTTTTTTTGCAAAATATTTTGTTATAGAAGTTTTTATATAATTTTTTAAGAAGTGTACGAACAAAATGTACATACAACTTTTTGTAAATACATAAATGAGGTATTTAACAAAATAATAGTTGGATAGTGACAAACCTTATAATGAAAAAATAAAAAAAATATATTATATATATTTACACGTCTTATTATAATTACAGAAAATATTATACATATATAAATGTATAAATATATATATATATATATATATATTAAATACTTATTAAAATATTGACTTCATTTATATTTATTAATTAATCTATTCAATGAACTATCTCATTCCAGATATATCTTGATATATGTCTTTCTTATTTATTTATTTTATAAGGATATTATTGAATCATTTCTTCTTTGCATATAATATATATCATATATTACAAATGAAATTAAGGAAATACATATTATAAATAATGTTTATTATCATATTTTCCATGCAATTATCTTATACACAAATATTTATTTATAAATAATATAACATGTGAACATTCAATGCAAGAATGTAATTAAACATATACATATGTATATATATATATATATATTTTTCTATAAACTACATAATAGAAATAATTAAAATAATATATATAGCATATTCAAAAAAAAAAAAAAAATTTTCATCTTATAAATATATATAAGGCTTTTAATTTAATATATATATATAATAAAAATTATAAATTTGAAATCAATATAAAAAGTATTTATATAACATATGATACTATATATAAAACAAGTAACATAACATTATATAAAGATACATATAATACATTAACATAGTTTATATGATATATATCATCACGTATGTTTTAAAAAATAATAACAAAAAAAAAGGAATTAATCATAGTATGCAAGTTGTAACATAACATATGAAGTCCCTTGTAACATATAAAATATAACACAATAAAATAAATAAAATATTAATTTATATAAGGTATAAAAGTATTAATATATCATTTATAAAATGTAACGGATGTTCTCAATATGATATTTATACACATAATTTAAAATAATAATAAACAAAATAAATTAAAACATAATATATTAATTATAACATTATATGATGTTTATATAGCTATATATAAATAAGCTATAATCAATAATATATACTGTGTAAAAGCTAAAAGAAAAATAACATAATATATATATATATATATATTGCATAACATAATATATATAGTCAAAAAAAAAAAAATTAAAATAACATTACATATTTCTCTGTATATATATAAATTATGATGAATACGTACAGGTAAACTTAAATGTATATACATATATATATATATATATATTTATTTATTTATTTATTTATTTACATGTTTACAATTTTATATTCACATCAGGGTGATTTCCTCTTTTACATTATTATGTTCATCCTTTTTATAAATTTTAGAAATCCAATGAAGAATTTTTTGTAGAATTTTTTCATTTCCTGGCTCCATAATAACAAGATGTTCGTTATTTTCTAGGGTCACTAATTCTTTATTATCACTAACTAATTTGTTATAAAATATTTCTAAACCTGGATAATAACAACGATTATCATTTCTTGCATGGATAAACAGTATAGGTATATTTCTAGGAATATCATCCATATGTTCATGTAAAGTATCTAAAGATTTAACAATTCCATATGCAAATTTATTTGTTTTATCACCTCTAAATCTACCACTATCAAATGATATAATATCATTGACATATGGAAATTTCTTAAATTCAACACTTCCTATTTTTTGTCTATATGTTGGAAATAAGGTAGCTAGCAGCCGTGCTCCTGGTAAAAAAAAGTATCGATATTTAAAAGAATCTGTATACCCTAATAATTTTACTGAAACCATAGCAGAAATACATATAACTCCTTTAATATTATATTTTGAAATAAGATCTTTTGATTTTCCTAATATTTCTAAAGTTCTTAAAACTATATTTCCTCCCATAGAATAACCAATTAAATACATAGGAATTTTTTCCATACTTTCCATTTTATTATTATTGTATAAATTATCTTTATTATTATTTTCGAACATAATCGAATGATATACTTTTTTAATATGATCTATAACATCATGAGAAAAATCATCAAAATCATTTATATGAAGTCTTAAATTATCAATCCCATCAGATTCTCCATGACCTTGTAAATCTATTCCATATACAGAATAACCATTCTTATTAAATTCTTCAATCCAGCTATTTTTATAAATATAAAAATTATCACTATCAATTAATGTAGCATGCATATTATCTACTATATTTACGCTATGTCTCAAAAAACTGAAACGTAAACATGAACCTAAGCCATGTACTAATATTATAATAGCAATCGCCTCTTTAACTATCCATGAATAATTTTTTATGGATAATCCACATTTATTATAAAATGTATCAACTCTAGATACTACTTCGACATTTTCATTATAATTACTACCTTTGGGTATCAAATTATTTTTATCCATTGTAAAAATTAATACATATATATAAATATATACATTTATTTTTTTATAAAAAAAATATAAAAAAATTTAAATAATCATATGATTATTATATAAAATATTACGCACAAAAATAAAATAAAATAAAATAAAAATAAAAATAATAATAAAAATAATAATAATAATAATAATAATAATAACAAATAAAAATCAATAAAAAATACAAGAAAATTATTAATGGGAATGTATAATATATATATATATATATATATATTTATTTATTTATTTATTTATTTTTGTCTATATATGCATAATAATTTTATATTATATTATATTATATTATATTAATAAACATTCCTTTTATAAGATCCTTCTACAGAAATATATATAGATACATATAATTTAATCAATAAAATAATTTTATTTCAAATACAAAAATAAAATAAAAAATTATTATGTATATGTATTTATAATGATATATAAATATTTATATCACTTTAACAAGAAAAAAAAAAATACAAGTGGATTCATATTTTTCTCTTTATAGAAACATAACAAAGGTAATTTTACAAAAAAATTAAATTCTTATTTATTTAAAGTGGAAATACGTGGAAATTAATAAAAAAAAAAAAAAAAAAAAAAAAAAAAATTCATATATATTTACCTATATATTTATTATTATTTTTTTTTCCTTTGCTCAAAACAAAAAAAAAAAATTTAAATAATGATAACAATGAGCACAGGTATAATATATCTTTTTAAAAATAATATCATCTATTTCTTTTAAATTTATATTGCTCATTATCATATATAACATATTTTATACTTATATTTCTTTTCTTTACTTTTAATTTTGTGTGCAATATATATATATATATATATATATGTGCGCCATTTCTTTTTCATTTAAATATTTTTTTTTTTTGCGGTATCATCAAATTATGACTTTTCTTTATTACCTTAATGATATTTTTCATTTCATATGACCATTATATTGTTACGTTGAATATATTTAAATTCATATCATTTTTCTCTCTTTCTTAAAAAAAATATCATTATCCGCGTAATTTTCACAATTGCATAAATATCCATCATTCTATATTTACATAATGAAAATAATAAGATTAAATATATATGTATGTATATATATATATATATATATATGTTCCGCTTTTACAATAAAAAAATATAATATATCTTTTCTTTTACTTGATTCATCATTCTTTTTAATTTTTCAAGATCAATAACACTTAAATTTTTATACATATTATATATTACTCCATAATATTTTCAAACGTTTCAATTTTTAATCATATTTCATTAACATGATTCAAATAAAAAGTATTTATTCATTTCTTCTATACCTCTTAACTTAGTAGTATATTTATTTATGTATTTTTATCATAATCACAAAATCTCATATCGAAAATTTTTTATGATTAAAATTTTTTTATGTGTTAAATAAAGATGAGCATTACCTACTATATGTTACGTAATTAATATTTAAAAAAAAAAAAAAAAAAAAAAAAACTCATAAAAAATATTTTTTTTTCTTTAATACTAAATAAAGAAAACAAAATCCCCCCATTGCTAATAATATATATACATATCCTATACATTTAACTCAGACACTATAAAAACATAACCATTCACATTTTTTATTTAATATATTACATAAAAAATCATTAAAGGAGTCCATATTATGAAAAACAATATATATGTATATATATATATATATATATATATATATATATATATATATATATATATATATATAATTAGATGATATAATAATATCATCGACATTTACATATATATTCATATGTTTCTTAATATATATTTTATATAATATCATATATAATTTAGATTTTATATATCCATTATGATATTTATTAAAAAAAAAAAGCAACAATTATATTTTCCATTACAAAATTTTCAACCATATTTAAATAACAATCATTAAATACATTTATTAGCTTACCTTGTTTTATCTATATATCAAAAAGAACCTTTTTAATAAACAATTTTACTTCATCATAATTTTTATTAAATTCTTCTTTTCACCTAATTACCTTTATATATATATATATATATATATATATATATATATTCAATCAAATCATATGTTCTTCAAATATCAAGGGTCAGAATATGTTTTCATTTCCATTCTTTATATTTAATTCTCTTTATAATAAAATTATTATCATAATCTAAAATTTTCAAAAATAATTCTTTACCTTACTCAAAATTATAAATAGGATTCATCTATTTCTCTCCTGTTACATTTATTATCACCTTTTATTATATTATAAGTTTCTTCATTGTATAAAATAATATAATAGTCCACATTTACAGTGTTACTATTCAAATTATAAAAATATCCATCTTTCTCTTTATAATATTCATATTTAATAAAGCAATTTAGTTCCTGATATGAAAAACTATTATTTTTATTAAATATCATTTTAATATCTCTTTCATAATTTACTAATCACATTTAAGATTCTTTCTCACAATCTTTTCTTTTGTATTACTTTTTATTATCATCTTATATTTCATTATAACATGTTCATAATAAAAACATTAGTACTCTTCTCATTTTTGTTAGTCTAGAATTACAAAAACATATCAGATTATAATTCCCTCCAAGTATTATAAAACATATACTAAAAAAAAATAGTTAGAACAAACACTTATACTCGCTGATGCTTTATTTCGATATAAAAATATTAAGGCAAGAAATGATAAGGAAATATATACATATATATACCAATCATTTATTATCTACTATATGAATTAAGAGATATTTAATAAACTTTCTTTCTTTTCTTTTTCTTGTTACTAATATTAAATATATTTATATCATTTCAAAGAACAATTCATATTATAATATACACAACCATCCTTTTTTATTATATCAAAATATATATGTATATATATATATATATATATATATATAAGATTATATTAAAATATATAAAATACACATTTTTTTTTTTTTTTTTTTCTTTTTTTTTTTTCAAATAATTGATTTTTCAAATCCTTTTATAATATTAGATACAAAAAAATATATAATAAGGAACTATTCAATTAATTATTATAATATTTTTATTACAATTACTATTATTAGAATTTTTTTCTTTTTACTTTCATTCTAATTTTAATGTTATATATATTCTTTAAATACATATTAATAATCTATATATATAATATTAATACACATTCTTCATTTTGTATGTATAAAATTTTATTTAATCTTATAAAAGTAGCAAAAAAAAAAAATAATAATTAAATAGAAACAAACATATGAATTATTTCATATTTCATCAGAATTTTTTTTTTCTTTTTTAATTTATATATAATTTTTACATCATTAATTATCTTACTATTAATTTCCCTAAATACTTGTTTATTTGCTATATAATATCAAAAAAACATGGGACATATAAATTAATATATTATATATATATAAATATATATATAATATATATATAACCAATCAAACATCCAGAAAATTAAAAAAAAATTTTGAATGATTTAATATATATATATATTTATTGCTTATTAATATGAAGAATTTTTTTTTATTTATTTTTTATACTATAAATACAAATTAATAATTATTTATCCATATATACATATTTTTTTTGTCAAAATAAAATAAAAAATATTGAACCATTATGTAAAAAAAAAAATATACAAATTTAAAATAATTTCATATATTTAATAAGCAAAAATATTTTTTTTATGTCTTATATATATATATATATATATATGACATAGTTTATAAAAAGTATTAACAAATATTTTAATTTTAAAAAAAACAAATTAAAAAAAAAACAAAAAAAACAAAGAAAAATAAAAAGAAAAAATAATTATAAATTAGAAAAATGCAATATATATATTAATATATATATATATATATATATATATAAATACACATCTTTACCTTATTTTTTATAATAAAATATTTTGTCCTTTAAATTTATAATTAAAATGTGGTTGTGTCATCATAAACACCCTCCGAATACAAATCAGAATTTGCTACATTTATTTGTTGATCAACTACGAAAAAAAAAAATTTATAAATAAATAAAGTAATAATAAAAATTATAGAAATTATAAGAATAAAAGATAATAGTAATGTGAAAATGCATCCTTAAATATATATATATATATATATATATATATATATGTATCTTTTTTGTTTTAGTTTTTTCCTTACACATATATGGTAATTTATTATATTTATTATTATTATATTCAAAATTAGAATCATTTAAATTAGAATCATAGAATCCATCTTCATCATTCCTATAATAATAAAATAAAAATATACACATTTATATATATATATATATATATATATATATATGTTATTATAATACTTAAATATATGTGCATATATTTATATTTTTATTTATATTTCTTCATCCTTTTTTCTTACAAATTCTTCCTATAGCTGGCTGAACCTAAAATAAACAATAAAAGGGCTATTATACCACCTCCAGCAATGTAATGCATACCTATTAAAAAAAAGAAAAAAGAAAAAAAATATATTATCTTTTTATTAACAAATTAATGTATATTGTTTTTAATTCTTTAACATCACATACTTGTAAATCTTTGTTTTCTAAAACAATTATATGTAGGGTCATCAAATTCATTTTGTGTACAATTAAAGTATTCATGGGAATTAGGATTGAAAAATTTTAAACAATAATCTGATATTGCACAACATAAATGTAACCTATTTTCTAAAGAACATGTTTCTAATAAATCCTTATTTCTTTCCATATATTGACAATATTTTAATGAATGTTCATTAGAACATATATTTGTTTTTGACATGTTCAATATTTCTTCTCTTTCTTTGGAAACATTTCTATTTTTATATAGTTCAATTTTTTCTTCACTTGATAGATTATTGTTATTCAAATGACTATTAACTTCATCACTCATACTATCATGTGTTCTATCGATTATTTCTACATCATCTTCCTCTTCTTTTTCTAGATCACTCTCAACACTGTCAAAATCTTTTTCTTCCTTTTGTTCTGTGCTAAAATTATGTTTTCGTAATATTCCAACTTCACTTTCGCTATCTTCTGTTCTTTCTCCATTTTCACTAGAATCATCTAATATTGTACTATCCGTTTCAGTTCTTAATGACTGAATATCGTTTAAATCCTTTTCACTGATATTTCCTCTAAATGTATCATTATATAATTCATTCTTCTCAGGTTCCAATGTTTCTTTTTCAACATCTTCTTCATTATCAGGGGAATGTAAGTTCTCAGAATTTTCCATTGTTTCTCGAATGACACTCGATTCAACAGGTTCCTTAATTTCTTCAGCTTCTTTTTCTTCTACTTCTTCAGATTGTTTTTCATCAGGGATTGTTACAGTACTACTTGGAACTTCTGTAGTTATTACCCTATTTGAATCCTCAGGTTCACTTTCAACTTGAGTTTCAGAAGCAATATTATATTCTCTACTTAAAACATCACTTTGATTAGCTAGGTTATGCGAAGAATTATTATCATCATTTGTAATATCTTCTACAGAATGTTCAGTAACATTTTCTTGGTCACTACTTCGAGGATATGTTCCACTCTTCATATCTAGCGATTTACTTATTAATTTATCTTTTTCTTCTTTACCAGTTGTATCAGAAGGAACCGATTCAGATATTTCATGATAAGAATCAACGTCCTTAGGCTTTTCTGAACTATATTCTAATGTTCCAGATACACTTCCATCTCCCTTTAACGTTTCTTGTTCTTTAACAACACCTTTAGTTGTTTTAATATCATCAGTTGAATTTAAACCTGATTCCGACTCAGAATTATCTGTCACATGTGGAGATGTTAAGCTTTCTGTATTTTCTCCTTCAACAGCAGGAGTATCTGTGGATAACGTACTTTCAACTTTTGGTCCACCAGATTCAGTACTTGATACAGTAGATTGAAGTGGGTTTATTGCATCATTTTCTTCCTTTTTATCAGTTTTTAAAGATACATCTTTTCCAATACTTGTATTTTGATGTTTGGCTTGTTCTTCATCAACCATTTCACGAGCTAAATCCTTACCACTTGTTTCTTTATTTACAACAACAGAATTATCCTTTGGTTCAGTACTTACTTTTTCTGTGTCTTGTGGTGAAGAATTTTCACTAGTTGTTTCTTGTGAAACTACTTCAGTTGAAGAGCTTCGTTCGTTTTGTTCTTGTCCTGAAGAACTTTTATTTTGTTCACTCGTTTCTCTTCCTGTTCTGGGTTGATCTGATTCACTTTGTTCTTGTGCTTGTTCTTGTGCTTGTGTTTGTGCTTGTGTTTGTGTTTGTGCTTGTGTTTGTGCTTGTGTTTGTGTTTGTGCTTGTTCTTGTGCTTGTTCTTGTGCTTTCGCTTGTGCTTGTGATTTTTCAGGTGATTGAGGTAACTCTGGATGTTCTTTTATTGTTTCCCCATTTGTTGCATCTTTTTGTACTTCTAATTTTTCAGATGAATTTTTGGTATCAGTAGTTCTACTTTTTCCTTTTCTACTATCTGAATCTTCATTAGTTCGTACTGTTAAAGATCCAGTAGTTTGATTTGCTTCTTTTTCATGTTGTTCTTCATTCTTATCTTTTTCGGTTCCTTTAGTATTACTATTGGTACCTTTATTACCACTTGTGACACTCACAGAATTGTGATTTCCTTGTAATTCTTGCTCTTCTTCACTATTTGCTTCTAAATATAGCATTTCTTTATTTTTTACTTCTAATTTTTTTATATCCATACATGGGCATTTTTCCTTAAACAGTTTGCCAAGCTGATCGAATATTTTTGTAAAATCCATATTATAACAATTTTTTGCATTTTCCTTTAAAAATAAAGATACATTTTTGTCTTTAGAAAAACTATATAAGTTTCTATCTTTATTATATTTTAAGGATTGTATTTCATAACCTAATTTTCTAGTATATATCCAATAATTCATATCCGTACATACATTTTGACATGTTTTTACCTTACATAAAGAATTTCCTTTATAATCTATACATTTTTCATTTAATTTTAATTCCCAATATTCTTTTTCCTTACAAAAGAAATGTGCCCATTGTGAAAACCATCTAAAGAATTGTGGCATGTTTTCTATTTCATCCAATCTTCCACATGTATATCCACGTGCATCTACATCACTAATTCCACATTTCATTGATTCCCATATATGATCTCTATTTAATATCCACCATACGATTTTTAAGTCTTTAAATGTTTTAAAAAGTTTATTTTTTCCAACCTTATGACCAAAATTTCTTTCAAAAATTGCATTTAAATTATTTTGAACTTTTATAGAGTTCTTATCATTCCATAAATCATTTCCAATTATTACATCTCTATAATCAGCATAACTATCATTTATATATTTGCATGCATCGTTTCTATAAAATGTTGTTCCATATTTTTTCCATAATAACTTTCCTTCTTGTTTAGAAGCCATTAAAATTTCGATAAGTAGTTGTAAATTATTTACATTAAAAATATCATCACTTCGGAGATAGCTCAAATTTCCTAAACAAAAAGCTTGCCTTCTCGGTGACACACATACACCTTCAGCATGAACCTTTTCAAAAGAATTTTTATCACATTGCCATGGTTTAGATTCTTTTTTTTCAAGGCAAAATCTTTTATCACTAGAAACAGTATCTGTTTGAGGATTATATACACAAACACCATGATTTATAAATTTGATTCTTAAATCAATATATGATTGACACATACATTTTTCTTCATATTTACCATATTCAAATTCAAAAAGGGTTTTAAAATCAACATTCTTACAATCAGAACAATTTAATTTTATAAAATCCATAGCATTATCAGGTGGAATTATTTTTTTCTTAAATATATTATATCGTATAACTTTAACATAATTTTTTGCTAATCTTTTTATCTCATATTTTTTTTTACTAATAAAATTCTTATAGTTATAACACTCATTATTACATTTGTTTGAACAATCACTTTTTCTTTTATTAACAGCACATACTTTTGTTAACAAATTTTCTTTCTCTTTCAGTAATTTACAATTGTATTTCCCCCATTCTTTAAGCCATCTGTTTATCTGAGGTTCACTCTCATCAGGTTTTTTACATCCTAAATGTTCATATGGTTTTATCATATATTTCCATAACCTCGTTCCATACCTTTCCCACCAAGCACGAGGATTAAGTACATTACTATCTTTTTTAAAAAAACGTTTTAATGTTTCCTCTACTACCTTTGATATATTATTTTTATCTAAATCTGTTCCAAATATAACATCTTTATAATCTAAATAACTATTTTTTAGATCATCACAAAAATCATCAAATCTACGAAAACCATATTTATTCCATAACAAATCAGCTTCATACATAGCTGAATCAAATACTTTATCTCTTAATAATTCTCTATCATTCTTTTCAGATCCTGAATTTTTTATATCTTGAAGAGATGTTATACATAATTGTACACGTCTATCAGGAATACATATATTATCATTACCTTCATTTTCACATACCCATGTATGTGTTTTTCTTTTTCCTTGACATCCACTTACAAACGATCTTTGAAAAAAACTACTTCTATCCAAATATTCAGCTTTTCTACCATACTTTTTGATATTAAGAAAAGAACTACCTGCATATCTATTCAATGTATTTTCAACAGGTCTAGATATTATCTTCACATTTTTATCTTCTATAACATCCTTTTCATTTTCTATAAACCTTACCACTTCATTTGCAAAAGACATCATATCGTTACTATTATTATTATAACTATCATTATTTTTATCATTTAAATCTTGGGGTCTTTCCATCATTTGCTCTTCACCTATACCTAATACATAGGTACATAATATAACATATAACAAAGAATAGAAAAAAAACAAATACATATTCATTTTCCCTTTCATAATATTCTATTATTATATTCTATATAATTTATAATATACATACAACTTAATTAAAAACAAAAAAAAAAATTTAAAATAATATAAATACTAAAAATGAAATAAAGAAAATAGCAATATTTAAATTAATTTATTACAATATAATCAAATACACATTAATTAAGAATTATCCAATTTTTTTTTTTTTTTTTTTTTTAAATAATACATGCATCTATACATACATATATATAATATATATATATATATTATTATATTTACTTTTACATAATCTTTCTTTCAAATTCATATATTTATTTTATAATTTCAAATAATGCTATCATATATATTAAAAAAAAAAAAAAAAAAAATTATACGAAACAAAAAATATATACACACTAAAAAAATAAAAAAAAAACAAAAAAAAAAAAAAAAATTATTTTAATTCTCATACATGATTCCAATAATTCTATTGTTTTCGTTTCTTTTTATTAATATACATTATTTTATAATCAATTATAAATATATATTTATTTGTTTATTTAATTTTTCATTTATTTCTTTATTAGTTTATTTTCTCCTTTCCCGAAGTTAAAAAAAATAAATAAATATATATCAAACTATTTTATAGGTTTTTTCAAGGTACAAATATTAAAAATCTGAATTGTTCTAAATTAGGTTCCATGAAATATTTTATAACAAATATATTTTTTTCATTTTTTTTTTTTTTTTTTTTTTTTGTAATTATATTTTTATTATTTAATATATTTTTTATGAATAAAATAAATAAATATATATATATATATATTTTTTTTTTTTTTTTTTTTTTCTTTTCTCATTTTAAGTAATTCAAATGTGTAATGATATATAGATCCTAAATTGTAATAAGTCCATATAATTTTTTTTTTTTTTTCTTAGATGCAAAAAATAAGTACATATAAACAACAAGGTCACTATTTATATATATATATATATTAAGTTTTATTTTATCTTATAGTTGAAAATTATAATAATTAAAATTTATTTAATGAAATATTAATATATATATTTTAATTAAAAAATTAATTTATCACGAATTCTTTTCATTCTAACAACTAGCTTAAATACATCACATAACTATCATTAATAACAACAATCATTTTTTCCTTAACCGTTAAAATGATAATTGTGTGTACATAAATAAATAAATAAATAAATATATATATATATATATTTTTTTTTCCATAAATTTAACATCATTGTAATTATTAATATATTTCATTTATACAATGCTTAGTTTAATTTAATTTTTTTTTTTTTTTATTACAGACAATCAATTTAAATGTTATGTGAACAAAAGAAAAAAAAAAAAAAAATATATATATATATATATATATATATATATATATATGTATAAATATTTCATTAAAGTCATAAAATAATAATAATATATATATATTTACATATTAATTATAATTCATTCTAATATACCTTTTTCATAAATTTTAAAATATATTGATAAACAGAATCAAGATCAGTGATCTAAACCTTTACATGATTTTTCCTCCTTTTTTTTTTTTTTTTTTAATTTTCTATGTTTCGCTACTTTATATTTTTATTAAATTATAATAGAATTAATTTTTTAATATTAATATTTAGTATACTAATATATCATATATATATATATATATATATATATATATATATATCATAAAATTATTATTATTATTATTATTAATTTATAATTTTAAATTTTGAATTTCTCAAAAAAAAATATAAAATTTTTTTTTCACAACTTATATAGGAAAATATTAAAATATAATATCATGCATATATTTTTGTACACATATCTATTATGAATACATTTAAAATAATATATAATTTCCCTCTTCGATATTTATTTATAAATCAATAAGTAAATATATATATATATATATAATATTAATATTAATAATAACTTTTCAAAACATGCTTTTAAAAAATAAAATAAAATAAAGAACCATTTGAACTATAAGTAAAATAATTATATACCATTAAAATGTCTACAAATATTAATGTATTTATTAAATATAAACCTTTTTTATTATTTTTCTTTTTTTTTTAATAATATATTTTTTCACATAAAACCCTGATATACACATATATATATATATATATATATATATATGTGTGTATATAATTATTTTATGACGTTACATTAAAATTATATATAATATATTCCTTATTATTATATCATTATTTTAAGAAATATTTATAGAGTATATATAATTATTATATACCTACTACTCAACATTTTTATAAATACATCAATAATCTTATTTATTATAGTACACTTAATATTATCCAAATCATTCAAAATAAAAATGTACATATATCACAATTTGGTATCTTACAATTACAATTTTGAGAAAAAATATTTTATGTTTTAATTAATTTTTATTTTTCTTCTCGGAAATCGTACTTAAATAAAATATATATGTATATATATATATATATATATATATATATATAATATTAAAATTGCACTAAAAACAAAAAACATATACATAAAAGTAACAAAAAAGGGTGTAAAAATATAATTATGAAAAAGCAAACATTAACAAAAACATTAAAATAAAAATGAATAGATCTATATATAAGAATATTAATTAATAAGTAACTATTTTACGTTTTGTGCTTATAAAACAACAAAAACAAAATTATTAAAAGACTAAAACAAACAAAAAAAATTAAAAATTAAAAATTAAAAATTAAAAATTAAAAATATAAAAAACTATAAGAATAAAAAGATAAACATTTTTTAATTAAAAAAAAAGAAAAAAAAAAATTGTTTCATTTATTCACGTGTAAATTTTAATTCTCCACATAGTTTTCATAAGTTTTCCAAATTTTTTTTTGTGTATTTAACATAATTGTAATAGTACACAATTTTGTACGTATTTAAAAAAATATCTTGTACCTGATTCTCTTTAATTCTTATAAGACCACCAAGGATGTAAAACCAGATCATTAAAATTTAAATTCATCCTATTGTTCTTATCTAATAATTGCTATAAAAAAAAAAAAAAAAAAAAAAAGCAATCAACAACATGTATCTGTATAAATATAAATAAATAAATAAATATACATATATACATTCATATATATATATATATATATATATAATAAATTCGCATAAGACAATTACATATATACATAAATATATTTTTTTTTTATATATATATTTATTTTGATTACCTTGAGGATAACCTTTAAATCATTTGGCCAACTTTTTGTTAATTCAAAGGAATCAAAATTCATGTCACTGTTTATAAACTTAGAGTAGTCATCATCATCCATTTCTGCTGAATCCCATAAATATCCATCATTCCATAAGAAGATAAAAAATATACCCAGCATATATTTATCAGCACTTCTTACATCAAAATAATATATTTTTCTTTCATCTGGATCTTTAATTGATTTTAAATAATCTAAAGGATCTTCAACGTTTAATGAATCGTATTTTAAAAACAAATCCCAGCATTCTGGGGGAGTATTAGGATTTTTTCCAATATTCGGTTGGCATGATTCAAATAAAATCGTTTTATTCATTTCTTTTGTATGTCTTAATTTGGTGGTATATACTGGTGCACTTTTACCAAAATCACAAAATCTTATATCGAAATTTTTCTTAATTAAAATATTTTCAGGTGTTAAATCAAGATGTGTTATACCAGCATCATGTAATCTTATTAATAATTTCAATGATTTAAATAATATCTTTTTTACATCTTCAAACCATTCCTCTGTTTCCAGTCGTTCCTTTTCACTAATGGTATAATCAAAAACATCTTCACCAAAAAGTTCAGATACCATTACAACATAACCTTTCTTATTATTATTTACTTGTTCTCTTAATTTTTCATTAAATGTATCTAAATTGTTATCAATATCGATTACATATGTGTTCTTTTCATCACAATTATTATTTAAGTCATAGTTCATATCTGGCTCATATAAAAACTTATAAAATATTGGTGCTATACCCGGATGATACTCATTTAAGAATGCTAATACTACACTCTCCATTACAAAATTCTCCCCTACTGATAAATATTCTCCATCATATTCTTTCATTAAATCATACTGCTTTACCCATATATCAATAGGTACTTTTTTCATAAATAATTTTATTTCATCATCCCCTGGATTATCATTTCCTTTAATTTTATCAAAATCATTACAATTTCCCATTTTTTTATTATTACCCATTTCATTGTTCTTCTCCTTCGATTTTATAACCACCTTATACATCTGTTGACATTTTTCCTTAATCCTAGAAGCTCCACACGTAGCTATTGGGGTCATTTCCCAATCTTCATATTTAACACCATTTATGCTAAAATTTTTTGAAGAATCTAATAATTTACCCAAGGATTCTCTACCTAAATCCCAGCTATAAATAATTTTAGAATCCTCTTCTTCGTTCATATTATTTATTTCATTTACACAATTTTTATTAATATTCCTACATATAAAATCATCATCAACTTTTTTAACATTTAAATCATTTACTTCTGTTTCTTTTGTTAATAAATCATTATTAATACTACAAGTATTATTTTCAATATTATTATAATTATTAACATTATTAGAATCCATTTTTTCATTACATAAAAAATCACAACTAATTTTATCCCAAATTTTCTTAAAACCTTTTTTACACCCTACAAACAATTTACTTATTCCTTCACAATTATTTTTACTTCCCCTAACTCCGAAATTATCAACATTATTATTATTATCTTTATCATTTTTTTTCTCAAAATCTTTTCGATTTTCAGCTAAATATCGTGACTCATTCACTATTAATCCAAAAAGGTTAGTTTCCTTATTCTCCGAAACTTGGACATTCTGAAACAAAAAAAAAAAAAATTATATACATATATATATATATATATATATATATGTATATATTATTAAAAAGGTAATTTACATATATAACCATATATGTACAAAAAAATAAAAAAAATTTAATATAGATATGTATTTTTACGTAAAAAAACAGATATAATATCCCCAAAAAAGATATAATAATAAATTTAATTAATATAGATCTTAAAAATAAGGTTTTTCTTTTTTGTATCATATTTAGCATTATACACAAAAATATACATACATATATATATATATATATAATGAGAAAAGGAATTCGAACAAAATTAGGACGAATTAAATTCTTTACTGTGCATTTCAAAAATATACTATATAACACCTTTCCCCAGAGAATTTATAAACATATAAATAATGACATCATACCGAATTTAGTTTTTTATAATAAATAAATATATATATATATATATATATATATATATTATATATTTATTTATTCTTTTGATAAATAGTAAAAATCAAAATACACATTAATTCTTATCATTATATATATTTCTATATATAGGTTTACATTTTAAAAAATTAATATATATAATTATACTACATAGATTATGTCACAATTAACCAAATATCTATATTCATAATAAAAAAATATAGAATAATACAATATCTACATTATATATATATATATATATATATATATATATATAATCTATAATTTTTATAATAATATATTTACTTAAAAAGAAAATTTTACGGAGAAATAAAATAAAATAATGGATAATTGAGAATTTTTTTTTAAAACCTATAATATTATATAAATTCTAACTGTTAGAGAAAAAAAAAAAATATATATATATATACTATACAAAAAAAAAATCAAAAAATACACTAATTAATTTATAAATAACAAAATATCCATTTTTCTATTTTTCCCTTTATTATTATAAAATTATAAAAAATAAAATATATGCACATATATATATATATATATATATATATACATATCAAATAAAATTTTCCTTAATTTAAAAATTATATAATATTTTGGAACT
Organism: Plasmodium billcollinsi; assembly: GCA_900257145.2. Taxonomy (NCBI): domain Eukaryota; phylum Apicomplexa; class Aconoidasida; order Haemosporida; family Plasmodiidae; genus Plasmodium; species Plasmodium billcollinsi. The sequence goes on from LT990230.1 coordinate 45,796, forward strand.
TATTTTTTTTTTTAATGAATCCCTCTTATAAATATCCAAATTCTTTTTTACTTTTCCAACACCAAAAAAGTAAAGTAATAAAAAAATATATTTTAATAGCATTATATAATAAAAAGTAAAATTATATTAATATATTAATATTTTCATAATAATATTTATTTATATTATTTTAAAAAAATCTCACTATAAATATATATATATATATAATATTATAATTATTTTATTATTCTCTCTTTTTCCTTATTTTGTAATTATCCAAAAATATATTGATAAATATTAAATTCATATTATAACAAAAAAAATTATATTATATATAATAAATAACATGAATAATATTTTACAATGTTTTTAATTTTATTCTTAATTATTTAGCAAAATTGTTACTAAAAAATAAATATTAATCATTAAATTAAATATGTTATATATTAAAACTTCTTATCCCCAGAAATGTGGATATGTATATTTTGTTTTTTCACCCTCCCCCCCATGATATTTTTTTCTATATTATATATTATTATTTTTAAACAGAATACTTTTATGAAAATATATATATATATATATATATATATATATGTATAATATAATAATGACAAAGTTGACATTTATTAAATAAATAATAATATATAACCTCTATATTCTTTTATTTATATATTTTTTATATTATTTAATCATTTATTTATTATAATATACAACATTGAAATAAATATATTAATGATATTTTTCATATGAATAATTTATATACTTTAATAATATATAAACAATAATAACCAAATTATAAGAATAAAACTGTATTCAATTATCATCTTTATAATATTAATATTATATCACCAGAAATGTTTTTTGTTTTTTCTTTTTTTTCATTCAAATTTTGTTTCTTTCTCCAGAAAAATGAAAATATATATATATATATATATATGTATTATGATTTAACTACATTTTGAAAAAAGGAAAAAAATATATTAATTGTTATAATGGTTTTGGTTCTTTTTCTTCATTTTTTATTTTTTTCATATATACTTTTTAAAAGATTCGTTTCATATTTAAAAAAAATAACTGACATTTTATTTTTTAAGAAACCGTTAAATATAAATTATATTTTAATTTATTTATATAATAAACAATATATATAAATATACATATCTATATTTAATATGTATTTCCCCACCTATTGTAATAATTAAATTTTTTCTTTTTTTTTTTTTTTTTTTTTTTTGGTTGTAATAAAAAGGGCTTCCATTAATTTCTTTAAGCATGAAAATAAGTAAAAATAATAAGTATATAAATATAATTTTATTTTACTATTTAAAATTATATTATGTTATTCCAACAAAAAAAAAAAAAAAAAAAATCATACGGTTCTCAAAGATATTAAAATTATATATTATATAGATATAATAAAAATAAATATACCCGAATATATAATTATATTAAATATACATATGTATATTTTTATAAAATATAGATTCTCATATTAAAAAGAATTAAAAAACTAAAGAACCATTTCAATTAATAATTATTTTTAATTGGTTTTATTATTTTTTTTTTTTTTTTATTATTTAAATTAAATATAATTTAATAATTTTATAAATTAATTTGTTGTATATAGATATAAATATACAACCCCAATATAATATATATTAATATATATATATATATTTATATATTTATATTTTTATAAATATATACGTTTTCATATTAAACAAAACTAAAAAAATAATGAACAATTTGAATAAATAAATATTTATAAGGTTCTATAATTTTTTTTTGTTCCCGTCTTTCATATAAATATTATTTTATTTTTTTTTTTTTTGGACTAAATTAAAAATAATATAATAACTTTAAAATAAATAAAAATATATATATATATATATATATATATATATATATATATATATATTTATTTATTTATTTTTATACATTAAAAATGATATTTCATAAATGCTTTAAAGTTTGTTCACTCGCTTGTGCTATTTTATGGGGCACCGCCACTTCATCGGTAATAATAAAAAAAAAAAAAAAAAAAAGTATATATATATAAATAAATACATACATACATATATATATTTTATGCCTTATAAAACTTTTATTATTTTTTTTTTTTTTTTTCCTTTTTTTTAATCTTTATTAACCCTTCTTTATTCTTCTTAGATCATTCAACCAGACAAACAACAAGAAAAAGATCAATTAAGCAACCATTTTATTTCTACTGAACAATTACTAGATATCTCAGAAAAGTGGAAAGCATCAGAATGGAATAACATGTTGAGCCATATCGAAAATGAGTGGGAACATTTTTATCTTGTATTACAAAATGATAAAAGAAATATATTACAAGATAAACATATTAATTGGAAAGAATGGATTCAACATTTAGAAAAGAAATGGGAAAACATTAATGAAAATTTAAACCCAGAATATAAAACACATTTATTACATATTTCATTGACATGGGATGAAAAACAATGGGAAAATTGGGCTTATAATACTTTAAAATGTTTTCTTGAAAATTATTGGAATATCTTCATACAAGAAATTACAGAAAAAATTAACACACATATTGATCAACAATGGATAGAATGGCTACATGAACAAAATTCTATGTGGCTTTCTAATGATTGGATAATTGATGAAAATTCCTTCTGGGAAAATATGATAAAACTTGATTCATCAAAATATAAATGGACACAAGATGTTAAACAATACTGGATTAAATGGAAAGAAAGAACAAATCATCAAAACTTTATGTGGAATAACTGGATAAATAATAAAAATCAATTAATTAATCAAATGAAAAAAGATGAAATAGATGATTGGGCAAAAGATAAATATCATTCGTTTAATAAATGGAGAGAATTCTTCCTTCAAGATTGGATAGCTAACCAAAAGTGGAAACAGCTAGCTAAATAAAAAAAAAAAAAAAAAAAAAAAAAATTCATACATACATATATACATATATATATATATATATATATATATATATGTATATATGAACATACATTCATATGATATATATTTTTTTTTTCTTTGGTACAAATAAAAATCATTTAGACGATTTTCCCTATCTTGTAATTTTTTTCTTTTTTTATGTTTTTATTAATTCATAATGATTTGTATTTCTAATAAATAATATTTTATATATATATATATATATATATGTGCTCACTTTTATAAAGCATAAATTATTTGTATAATTTTACTTACTCTTTTTTGTATTAAATGTTATTATATGACTCAATCTCATTTATATTTTTAATCAAATCATATTAAGATTTTATAAGTCTATCATATCAATATGTACAAAATATTATTTTCTATTTTCTTGGAATAATGTAAGTACTTTCAGTTTAAAAAAAAAAAAAATTATATAATTTTTAAACATTTTAATCTTACGATAAGTTATATATATAACATATACATTTCATTGACAATAATATTATATATATATATATATATATGTGTGTGTGTATTTGTACGTATGTCCCCTTTTATAATCCGTTTTTAAAATAATAATAACAACTCAATATAAAAAAAAGGATAGTGTTGAAAAATATCAAGATGAAGCTCAAGAAAAAAACAAAAATATAAAAGAACACAAAAGGATAATTATACATGTAATAATAAATAAAATGAACATAGACAAGAATAACAATAGAAGCTTTATGTATTTGTATCGGTGGGTATATATATATTTGAATTTTATAAAAATCCTTCGTATATTTATAATCATGTACTAATCGAATTTCTTTTGTTTTATTATTAAATATATTAAAAAAATAAAAAGGAGCATTTAAAAATAAATGTAATTTCTTTATAAATTCATAATTATTATTATTGATATATAATTTTTCATTTCTAAACATTACATTATTATTTTTATTAAATATTTCAGTAACTAACTGAATAAAATTAAATTTATCATTATATTCATTATTCATATAAGAAAAATTTAAAAATATATCAATTTTATATCCTTTTTTTATATTAAGTAAATTATCTTTTCCTGTTCTTTTCTTAAAAAAAAATATAAAATTAAAAGGATTAAAATTCTTATAAAATTCTTCTTTTTCTGAGTAATATAGTTTATTTTGAAATAATACATGACCTCTTAAAATGTTATTTTGAAAATATTTATAAAAACCTTTTAATTTATTATTATATAAATAATCATTTCTTTTTCTACTTTTCCCATCACTCATATTATAATTGTAATCATAATTATAATCATTGTGATATAATATATTATTAAACCAATTACATTCATGAGAACAACAACAATTCAACTTATTTTTAATGCTATTTAATATATCCACTTTTAAAGAATCAAAATATTTTATATAAAAATCGGTTGACTCATTTAAATTAGACTTATCAAAATTTTTCATCATATTAATATTATTACAATTATTATTATTCATATGGTCCATATGATTCATATGATTCATATTATTCATATTATCCATATTGTTCATATTATCCATATTATTCATTATGTTATATCTTTTTTCGTTTTGTAAATAATCTTCTATAGGATTTTTTACTAATGAAAAATCTATAGGAAATACATACTTATTTTGTGGGATAAAATAAAAATATAAAAAGAAATATACAAACATAGAAAAAAAGATAATCATAATATTTAATAACATATAAATAATAAATAAATAAAATACATATTTCATATTATCATTACACACATAACTTCGATAATAATTTTTTACATTATTCAAATGTATATTTATATGATCAATGAAATATTTTATAAATTTTAAAAATAAATCGCTAAAACTATCCAAACAATTAATATTATTATTATATCTGTTATTATTATTGTTGTTATTATTATTGTTGTTATTATTATTATTATTATTATTATTCATATTATACATTTCATCCACATTCCTTTCAGACTCTTTTATATTTTTACTTTTTTTTTTATTTTTCGTTCTATTATATATGTATGAATTATAACCCTTTCTCCTTATATATACAAATTTCCTTCTTAACTTACAAAATGATTTTATTTTTTTATACTCATTCACATGTCCCATATGTGCTATACCTCCCATGGAATTATTTATATTCTCATTACTATTATTATGTTTTTCATCTACCATATTGTTTTCATTATTATTAATATAATTATTTCGTACAAAACCCTCATGTTCATTATGTGTATTATAATACCCTTCTCCCATATACTGATCATTTTTTATTTCGTTTACATCGCTGCTCTGAATATTATTATCATTTATATTGTTCATGTTTTTATAAAATATATATATATATATATATATATATATATATATATATATATATTTATTTATTTTATATATACACTTGTATATCTATATTTATTTATTTGTGTATCTTTTTCTTATTATTTTAAAGTAAAAAAGGGGAAAAGCATTATGTTAAAAAGAGATATATATATTTTTTGTAGTACCTTAATAATTTTTTTTTTTTTTAAAAAGGAAATAGTATACATCAACATCCATAACATGGAAGAAGAGAAATAAATATAAATATATATATATATATATATATATATATTGTATATATTTAATTTTTATGAATAAAAATAAAATTATTCGGGCTTTAAAAAAAAAAAAAAAATTAATTTAATAAAATAACTCCTTTGGTATATAATATTACGAACATGGCATGACTTTATGTGTGAATTAAATATAAAAATATTAATACTTTAATACGAACATTTTAATTATATTATATATATATATATATATATACGTATATATTTTTGTTTGATGATGGCGAATAAGTTATTTATTTAAAATAATAATAATTAGGGGTTTGAATAATATCACATTAAAAGAATGAATAAATAAATATACATATAAATATAAATATATATATATATATATGTATATAATATTTTTTCTTTTCCTTTTAGTTTAATTTAAATGAAAATGGGTCAACAAGCACAACACAACAATCTAATGTGCGATTAATTATATATTAAATGTAAAGCATAAAAAGATGTCAAAAAAAAAAAAAAAAATATATATAATAAAATAAATAATAAAATAAATTATGCATATATAATATATAATATATACATATATATATATGTTTGTATTTTTTTTTTTTTTTTTTTTCTTCCTTTTTCTTTTTTAAGAGAATACCTCAAGGTATTAACCTCTTGGGATCCCTTGGAAATAAAGACGTTTTTCTTATGTTATTCAACCCCAAAAATAACATAAGCACTCTCTCTAAACCTATTCCACAACCAGAGTGAGGATATGAAGAATATGCAAAAGAATCTATGTAAAAGTTCAATTTGTTAGGATCCAAATTAAATAATTTAATGTTTTCCAATAATAACTTCATATCACTTATTCTTTGAGAACCTGATAAAATTTCTTCTCCTCTCATAAAAAAGTCATATGAATTAGATATTTTAGGATCATCTTCTTTATACATAGTATAGAAAGGTCTTAAGGATGATGGGAAATTTATTATAATATAATAATCTGTATTATGAGATACTTTTATTAATTTTCCTAATTCCTTTTCTAAATCGGTTGTTAAATCATATGTTAATATGTCTTCTTCTTTTAAAAATAATTTCCCATTTTTTATTAATATTTTAATAGCTTCTTCATATGTGAAAATGGGTGTATTATCTAACCATACAAAATCATCTGATGGGTATTGATTTTTAATTGTTTTAATAAATGTTTGATTTTTTTCATTATTAGTTAATTCTTTAAATATATGTTTAAACATAGAATCATAAAAATGAACATTCTCCATATAATCAAATTTATATGTCATCTCAATATCTAATGATATATATTCACATAAGTGTCTATAAGTATTACTATTTTCTGCTCTAAATACTGGACCAACTTCAAAAACTTTATCAAAACCTGAGTTTATACACATCTGTTTATATAATTGTGGTGATTGTGCTAAGTATCCATTTTGATTAAAATAATTTATTTTAAATGCATTAGCACCACCTTCACTACTTTCTCCTAACAATTTAGGTGTATGAATTTCAACAAAATTGTGTTGTAATAAAAATGTTCTAAAGATATAGCATATAACTGATTGTAAAGAAAAAATACTATAATTTGCATATGTACGTAAATCAAAGCATCTGTTATTTAATCGGTTATCTTGATTAACTTTTATTGTTATTTCGTCGTTTGTCTCTTTCATATTAGCATCTTTTAATAAAAATGGTAATTCTTTCATAGTTTTACTTAAACAAAATATTTTATTTATATGAATTTCATATTTTATATTTGTACTATCAATTGGTATTTCAGGTTTCTTAATCTCTCCATATATATCAACAATACATTCTAAAGATAAATTACTTACCCACTTCATCATATTCTTATCATTATTATTATTCTTTATATCTAATATACATTGAAGGGAATATAATTTATGTCTTAATATAATAAAAGCAATTGAACCCTTTGATCTAATATCATGAATTCTTCCTCTTACCCATATTTTCTTCTTTCCTAATAAACCTTTTTCATTATACTCATCTTTTACATCATCACCTACATTTTTATCAAGACATATTTCTCTCTTCTCATTTTCACATTCTTCTGATTTTACAAAAAAATTATATATATCTTCTAAATTATATAATTCCATAATACTATCTGAATACTTTTTTAATGTACTTACTTTTATATACCCATAATTATCTTTATTTATATCTTCACATACATAATCTAATACCTTTGCTGCTTCATTTTTTAAATTCTCTCTTTCCAATTTCTTAGCTAACTTTAATTCTTTTTCAGCTAGCTTTTTAGCTTTCTTCTCTTTCTTCTTATCATTCATCACAGCTTCTTCTGTAGCTGCAGGGATACTATTCACAACATCATCCTTTTCCATTTTTCTCAAACCACATACAAACAAACCTTTTCTTACTGATATAAAATTTATATGCTTATTTTTTAACTTATACAAATTTATTAAAAATGGATATTTTTTTAAATAATTTAATTTACCATTCAACTGAAATAAGCAGTTTAGCATGCTAGTTTTTATGCATACATATATATGTATGAATATATGTATAAATAAATATATATATATATATATATATATATATATATATATATTTTATTTATGTATTTAAAAAGAAATGGTAAAAAAAATATATTACGTATAAATATATTATATTATGAAGGGATATTTTGAAAAATATTAGGAGAAAATTCAAAAATTTTAAATTATCAAATTTTTACACTTGAATTTTATTTCATTTAAAAAATATACATATATAATATTTTATTTTAATATTAATACATACAGATATAAAACAATTATTGTTTTAATATATTAAATAGTAATTAAACAAAATTATTATATTATTAATATTAATAATCTACATATTATAATATATATAAATATAGATATATATAAAATATATATATATATATATATATTATATATATGTATATATATATTCATTTATTTATTTTTATTTTTTTAATATTATGTTCATAATTCATAGGTAGAGGTAAAAATCCGAAGAAAAAATTAATAAAAATTAATAAATATATATTATTACATATATATATTATTTTTAATACTTGTATTAAAATATTATATATAAAATATAATATTATAATCACAAAAATTATTTATATGAAATCATTTTAATATTTTTCTACAAGAAAAAAGAAAATCTTAACTATTTCAAATTAATAATATTTTATTATATAAATTATATATATATATATATATATAATATTTAACATATATATAAAAATAACAAAAAACAAAAAAAAAAATAATAATAAATAAATAATTAATTAATTAATTCACAATATTTTTATATACATTAATATATATTCCTCATATATTTATTTATATTGATTTTCACCTGTAGTATATATTATATTTTTTTTTATTAAAAAACAAAACGCTTAAAAAGGAAAAATTTATATTATTTTGTCCACCTTGATATAATTTTTTTAATTCTATATATATTATGTATTTATAATTAGGAAATGAAACAAATAATTTTAAATATAAAATGTAAACTATATAAAAAGTGATATACATAAAATATATATATATAAATAAATATATATATATAAATAAATATATATATATGTGAATAAATTTTTCTTTTTTACATTCATAAAATGTGTGTATTATATTATATATCCAATTTTTTCGTTCCTTCTCGAATAAAAAAAAAAAA
>LT990230.1:57500-62500 GCA_900257145.2 Plasmodium billcollinsi
ATTTATTAACACTTCATTTAGGATAACAAATAATACATTTTCATCATCACAAGGTATGTAATGTTTTAAAAAATGATAAAAAAAGAAAAAGTCAATTTGCATTTTGTATAACTTTTTCTCATTCATATGACACTTTCTTATATATTCCATATAATTTTTAAACACAATTTTGATAATTAAAAGAAGTATTTTATTAATTTCGGTTGGAAGTTTTTTTCTATAATTCTTCATCTTTAGCATATATAATTTATACATATACATCTCTAAATTTTTCTCCTTGTTCATATCAAAAATGAGGTTATCATTCTCCATAATCTCTTCTTTTCTATCAATATTTGATATATTGTTATCCTCATTATATTCCTTATTATTTATAATATATTTCCTTCCATTTATATGGTTATTGTTGTTTACCATATTGTTATTTTTATCAACCAAATACATGTCCTTATAAAACACACTATTATTCTGTTCAACCATTCTTATATCCTTTCCATTATTATTCTTCACTTGTCTCATACATTTATCCTTTAAACATTTCTTTCCTAATTCCTCCAACTCTTCTACAATTTTTTCATACATATCACTAAAGGCATATTCTCTTTCATGTCCTTCAAAATTTATTACACTTGGTGCTTTATTCTGATATATAAAATATTTTAAATACGTATAAAATATATCTATATGTTTCATACAATATACAAAATTATAACTTACAATATTACTTTTAGTATCTTCTTCATCTGTGTCCTTTTCTACATATGATTTGATATGATTAGATATAGTATTAATATAATACGAAATAAACACATTTGTTAATTCGTTACACTTTTCATTAAATTTGTATTTAACAAAATTACTTATCCCTATAACATATTTCTTTTTTATATTCTTATTATTAATATTTTGTCTTTTCTCTTCCTGATCCTTTGTCATCTTTATTATAACATTTTTTGTATTACTTTCACGGGAATAATTATCATATATATTATTATTGTCATCACCATATATACTACTATCATCACCATCTATATTATTATTATCATCACCATATATATTATTATTATCATCACCACATATATTATTATTATCATCACCATATAATTTATTTTTCTTTTCCTTCTCATTATATTCAAACGTTAAATTTTTTTTTTTTTCTTCATCTTCACCTTTTTCATCATTTTTATTAACAAATATATGAGCATCATTCGTATATTCCACTGTTTGTTCATTATCATAATTATTCCTATCATCATCGTTTAATTTTAATTTTTTATTTTTTTTATTTTTTTTATTTTCTATTTCCTTTTCTTTAATAAATGGATATATATCCTTATGAAGAATATAATCCAAGCTACACCCCATATATATCCTTTTACATCCATTAATTAAATCATTTGCTTCTTTATACATATCTGTTATAACATTAAATATTTTAGAAACACCATCCTTTTTAATATTATGAAATATCCATACAAGACATAATAAAAAATATATTTCCTTTTTCTTTTTTATCTTTCCAAATTTTAAAGAACCCGTTATGTGTTTCAAAAATATTGTATATTCCATCTTCATATATTTCTTTATTTCAACTAAAATATGTTGCATCTGAACATTATCTACACAAATTGATGAATATAAATAATTCTTTAACTTTTTATAAAATCCGCACAATGATTCATCCTTTTTCTTTGGATGTTTACAATGTATTCTATTTTCTTCATCGAGCATATAATATAAATTTTTATGTGTAAATATATTCTCCTTATCTTCATAAATAATATTGTCTGTAGTTTCATATGTAAAATAAGGAAAATCCTTACTAAGATGTTTATCCAAATGGATATGCCTACCATTAGGGCTTGGACTGCCATTAGGAGTTGGACTACCATTAGGGCTTGGACTATTTATACCATTACTACTTGGACTTTTTATACCATTACTACTTGGACTATTTATACCATTACTACTTGGACTATTTATACCATTACTACTTGGACTTTTTATACCATTAGGGCAACTATTATCATCACCCTTATTATTACTAAACGTAGGATCCTTATTATTGTCCTTTTTATGTTCATCTTTCTTATGATTTAATACATTCCCTTCTTGAATAAAACTACTGTTCTCATACACACACACAAAATAATATATAAAAGAATCAATATGTTTTGATAACGATTCCAAATATATAATTACGAAATTAAAAAAGTGCTTCACATAAAAATTATTCTCTAATTTTATATCAACATAAAATGGTTCAAAGTCCATAAAAGTTAAACATAACTTTAAGAGAATATAATGGCCTAACTCGTTTTTACTTTCTAAAATATCTATTAACTTTTTTTTATCACATTTTTGAAAATATGTGTATAAATATATATTTATATGAAAACATAAATTATAAAAATATAATTTTAATAATACATAATATATCTTCTTAATAAATCTATTCATATTATATAATATCTTATCTTTATAATATATTCTATTATTATTATGACCATTTATATTATCTATGAACATTTTTAATAATTTTACAATCAATTTTATGGGTGGATTAAACATATATATATAATCTATAGTTATTTTACATAATACTTTAAAAAATATATCTACTAAAACATCAATAATTGTATTATCATCATCTATATTTAATAAATCATTTAATAATAATTTCTTACTTAAATGGGAAGATTTATGAAGGTAACTATATCTATCATGATTATTATTATTATTGTTATTATTGTTGTTGTTATTATTGTTGTTGTTATTATTATTGTTGTTATTATTATTGTTATTATTATTGTTGTCATTATTATTATTATTATTATTATCATAAGACATAACAAAATCTTCACATCGCTTCTTCCCCTTTATATCTTGAACGGATTCATCCAAATCATTAATTAAATATCTTAAATAATCAATATTATTATTTAAACTTTTATCATCAATATCCTCTCCTTCTTTATAAAAAAATGATATAGAGCAACTTTTATTTTCATCAATATTATTAATAAAATTATTTCTTTTCATAAATATTTTTTCATAATTTTCTAATAAACTAAAAAAAAAATTTAACAGGTGTTTATAACACAATAGAAATATATTTTCAAATACATTGTTATAAAAATATTCCTTATTATCATTATTCTTATTATATTCATTTTTGTTAGGACCATTTTTTTTGTTTTCTTTATCAATACTAAATTCTTCATAGTTATCATCAAAGAAAGAACTCTTAAAATCCTCCCCTTTCCTAACAAAAAACCCATGGTTCTTTAAACTAAATATATTATACATTAAATATTTTAAACAATTTATTCTATTCTTCAAATATAACTTTTTTATTTCTTTTCTATCCATACCATATGATAAAACCAAATTCAAACACTCGGCAACTTCTTCGCTTGACAACACATAAGAATGTAATGATTTAAATGATTCCTCTAAATTTTTATTATCAAAAAAATAAAAACATTTGTCACTTTCATCAACGTAATTTTTACTATAAGCCAAATGATTTTTGTCCTCCTCCAAATTATTTACACTTTTGATATTATCTCTACTATCACTTTTGATATTATCCCTACTATCACATTTGTTATCACCCTTAATTTCACTTTTATTATCACCCTTAATTTCACTTTTATTATCACCCTCAATTTCACTTTTATTATCACCCTCAATTTCACTTTTATTATCACCCTCAATTTCACTTTTATTATCATCCTTTTTTTTAGGATGAACAGGTAACTTACTTACACTTTTTTCCTTATTCAACTTTTTCAAAAAAAAATGACATGCAATGTTTGCTAAATTATTACAATCTAAATACAAATTTTGAAATATAACAAGGTCTTTATTCTTATGAAAAAAGGGTATGACCTTAATAAACATTTTCAATGATTTAATATATTTTTTTTCTAAAATATAAGAATACATATATTGTGGTATTTTCATTATTTTATTTATATCATTTAATAACTTTTTAATTTCAATTAAATTTTCTATCTTTTCATAATTTTTAAAAATATCATTATTTAGAAAATTAGATTGTTTATCTATATATTCTAAATCATTATTAATTTCTTTCATTTTATATTTTACACATTTAAACTTTTCTTTTAATAAAACTAGAGCATCAGCGGCATTAATAAATTTATTGTAATTCTCATAAATTAATGTTTGCATAGAACTATCATTTTGTTTTATTTCTTTATCTAGCTTTTTTGATTTATTTATTAAATCATGCATACTAGATTTTTCTAATAATTCTTTAAAATAATCATTTACATTAAAATTAGTACAATTCATATCAAATTCATCTATATAATTCATTTTATCCATTCCATTCTTTTCATTACATTCTTTTATATCAATATTTATATTCTTATAATCTTTATCTCTTCTTATATTAATAGTATCACTATCACTACATTTTAATATAGTACTCTTTTCTTTTATATTTTCATTCTTCTCATTCGTCTTATCAAAAAAAAAATTATTATCACCAACGGAATTATTCATGTTACTTTTGTTATTTATCCTGTTTATATTCTTCCTATTATTATCACTACATTTTTCTAACCCCCCAACTTTATTTCTCGTCTCTATATTGTAATAATTATATAACATGGAACCCACATTTTTTCTTCTATTATATTTATTTTCCATATTGTTTCAAAAAAAATAAAATCAAAAAAAAAAAAAAAAAAACCAAACAATGAAATTATAAAAAATGAAAAATATATAACAATAAAATTACAAAAAATGAAAAATATATAACAATAAAATTACAAAAAATGAAAAATATATAACAATAAAATTACAAAAAATTATGTAAAATCTATTTTTCCTTCTTTTTTTTTTTTCTCATAAGAAGTGTGCAACTAAAAAAATATATAAATATATAAATATATATATATATATATATATAAAATAATCCACATAATATTTTTTGTAGTTTATAATTATTTTTTTCTTTAAAAAAC
>LT990230.1:67500-80000 GCA_900257145.2 Plasmodium billcollinsi
ATCACTCGTAGCTCCCTCCACATTTAGCTCATCACATTCCTCAGTTTTTACCTTCACCTGACGGTTCTGAATTAATTCCCTCTTTATATATTCAATACCTGAAATAACATGTACATTATTATTATTATTAGAAGCATTATCAGCGTGCTCATTCATATGATCCTTTATTAAAGACGAATGCATATTCTTATAAGAATCATCGTCAATATTTATATTAACACTGATTTGGTCTTTATTCTCATTTATTTGCTGCTCGTAGATACACTTCACCTTAACCTTTTGTATAGAATCAAATATATAATTATTAAAATCTACATATAACATTCCATATTCTTTAATACAGTTTAACTTATAATTATCCATAAGATATAAAAAGTGATTTATTATTTTGGGTTCTTCATTTTTGTCATGGATATTTTTGTTATCCTGAGTTGCAAGTAAATGTATATATTTCTTTTCGATAAATTTAAATATATCATTATCGAAAAAAGTTTTTTTATTTTTTTTATCAATAAATAAATTATCAATATTCTCTATATTTAATCTATCAAGAATTTTTAAATATCTATTATTTCTTTCTTCTATAGATAAATTATAAGCATGAATATCTTTCCTTTCTTCAACAAACTTTTTTATTGTTAACTCCATTTTCTTATTTAAAATACCATACTTTAATATACCTTCACATATCGGGCATTTTATTATATTATCAGTATTTAACATATTAATATCTATATAGTTCATCTTTTTCTCATTTTCTTTTATAATATAATTTAAAATATAAAATAATAAACAACTTCTACATACAGAATAACCACAATTATTATTACAAACAATTATATAAGATTCTAATAAAAGATAATTACATAATTTACATAAAAATTCTTGTGGAATATTTATTTTTTGTTTTTCTTCAACATTTATAATTATTTCCTTTTTTGCTTTATGTGTAATTATATCTGTTATATTATTCTTTTTTTTAACTTGTCTATGTATTAATATCTTTGTACCACTATAAATCTTATCATCATTCTTTAAAAAATGAATATTATTTTCATTATTATTATAACCATTATCATTAATATTATTATTTATATTCCCATAACCAGATTTACTGTAATATAACAAATTATTTTTATTTCCTTTATCATTCAAATCATCTTTTTCATTACCAATATTATTATTATTCTTATTATTAATATTATTATTATCATCCTCCTCAAAACTATCTCCCTCTTTATAAACAGAAAAACAAATATCTATCTTATTGTTATAATTTATATTACTCTGTTTGCATAAAATACCTTTTAACTCGCTAACAAAAATGTAATTATCATTCTTGTCCACTTCAAGAAGCCTCCAGAGACTCCTCTCACTGAATAATCTATATTGTATATACATATTTACAACAAAACTTAAATTAAAGCTGATCCACAAATAAATTATATATATATATATATATATATATATATACATATATATTTCTTTTTTTCCCTTTTTATAATATATTTTATTCAAGTGGATGGACGGGGTAATATATCCTTATGTTTATCAAATCATTCTTTAATATAAACAACATGGATGAGAAATTAATTATAATAAATATATTAACTTTTACATATATATATATATATATCAATGTATTTTATAAATATAACATTTTACAAAAGAGAAACATAAAAAGAAAAATCACAACATTTAAATTAATACAGGTTAGAACAATAATAATGACTATTTATTATATATATATATATATATATATTTATATTATATAAATTATATTCCTTTTATACTAAATATCTATTACAAAAAAAAAAAAAAAAAAAAAAAAGATAGAATTATATATACATATATTTTAAATACTATAAAATAAAGGAAATACATACATATATAAAATAAATATATCATATAATATTATATATTATAAATTTTTTCATTCAACATTGTTCTCTCCATATTAAGTGAAAAAGAAATATATAATATAATATAATATAATATATATATATTATATATATTGTATATGTATATTTATTTTCTTACCATTTTTATATGTAAACATTATATTTTATCTCTTTAAAAAATATCATGTTATATATTCAAAAGATAATTATATCGTTATAAAACTTTTATCAAGCTATTTGCACATATTAATTATAATAATAGAAAGAAATTTTTTTTTTTTTTTTGTTTTATATTAAAAAGTTCTTACAAAATTAAAATAAATTATTTACAAACACATGACGCATTAAATATATTATATATATATATATATATATATATATATATATATATATATATTTATTTAAAGGTTCTTTTTTTTTTTTCTTTTTGTTATTTTATGTTCGAATGAAGTCTTTTAAGGATACATATATAAAAATGTAAATATATATGTATAATAATAAATATATAAATATATATATAATATATATATATATATATATATATATATATATATATTATAACAAAAAAATTGTCATTATAATATAAATAATTATATCTTAACACACAAATATATATTTATATTTATTTATTTATTTATTTATTAATATAGCCATCCTTTTCAAATACATACCATTTTTACAAATAATTAAAAAGTAAAAAAAAAAAAATAACAAATATTTATGATATGTAACACAAAATATATCAAAAGAATGAAATAACAAAAATTATATTTTTTTAAATGTAACTTTTAAATATAGTAACAACACAAAATAAATGTGAATACTATTACAATATAAATATTGTATATATAAAACTAGGTATATTTTTTTTTTTTTCTTTTTTTTGTGTCTGCTTCTTGTTTTACTTTCACTCACTCTTAATAATTATCAAAATATATAAATCCTTTTACAATATAACAATAACCTTTTTTTTTTTTTTACTTTTACTTTTATTTTTACTTTTATTTTTACTTTTATTTTCATTTTTATTTTTAATTTTTTTCTTCCTATCCACTTTATTATTTAAACCAGGATCTTTATACTTACCATTATGATCAACTAGGTTTATCTTATTTAATATACGTATTACATCATTAATATTTACTTTATATGAACCAAACCTATAATTGTTATAATATTTGTTTTGTCTTGTTTTCTTTCCTAAATCATAAACCTCTTTTACCATATATTTTTTTTTTTTAAACTTTCTTATTCTCTTCACCTCTTCATTATGTTTTTTACTACTCTTCAATTTTATAAAACCATACTTCTTATTTAAAATATCTTTATATTCCTTTTTATTTTTACTTTTATTCATATTATTACATAAACATGTATTAACCATACGATGAGTATCACTTAATATATGATCTTCCACTTTATCAAACTTCAAACTATTTTCTGTCTTGAAAGTATAATGATTTTGTTTCTTTGTTTCGTTACATCTTTCTTTATCATCCTTATTATTTACACATAACATACTACATGCTTCTGTAGAAATATCAGCCTTCTCTTTTTCTGCACTTGTTCTCCTACATATAGAAGATTTATGATATGATAAAAAATTAAGAAACTTAAAAAGACATATACCAAAACTAACACCCGTCATGAATAAAAGATTCTCATCGAAATATAAAAAGTCATAGCTATTCTTATCATAATAATAATTATTATTAATGTAATGCTTATTCACATTGTCATATCTATCATCACTTTTGAAATTACCATCACTTTTGAAATTACCATCACTTTTGAAATTACCATCACTTTTTATATTATCATCCCTTTTTATATGATCATCCCTTTTTATATGATCATCCCTTTTTATATTACCATCCCTTTTTATATTATCATCACTTTTTATATTATCATCACTTTTTATATTATCATCCCTTTTTATATTATCAAAATAATTTTGTACATAAAAAATATCCTTTTTCTCATTATACATTATATTAAAATCCTTCCTTATCTGTATACCAAACAATGAAATTTCAAACGTATAACTACAATCAATTGTAAACTCCTTACCACTTATCAATCTTGCGCTTCCCTTGTTCTCATTATCTGGTTTATATACAGTATCAACAAGAGCAAACCAAGGTAATGCGTGCGAAAATATTTCTGGGAAAACTTCACACATTTTTTTATTGTTTACATAATTAGAAGTACCCTCATTACCAAATATAAAACAATTATATTTTCTAGAATGACTATGAAAATCACAGAAAAATATAATCTTATTATTCTCACTAATATTTTTTATTAACGACTTTGCTGAATAAATTGTAGGATGAATATATGCTATCGGATTAGACCACTGCCTATTTAAATCAAAACCATTATAACAATATCGATTATGTCCTAAGATAACACCATCAATATTTAACATAGGTATTATTATAAATATAAACCTCTCACGTAATAAATGCGCATATATATTATTAGATATAATAAATGTAATAAATCCATGTATTGCATAACTCGAATTGGTTTCTCCTGGATGTACTCTAGCTGTTAACACAATTATTTTTTTCTTTTTTTTTTTTTTCTTTTTTTTTGGACAAGGGGAAGAATTTCTTTTTTCACACTTGGTCTTAATTAATAAATTATTATCATACTTCTCTTCATATCTTTTTATTATTTTCATTCCATTATTTTTATTATTCTCTCTTCTGTAAACATAAACCTTTTTTAATAAACTCTCAAATGTATCCATAAAATCATTAGATGTATACATTTTATTTTTACAAAATTTTATTTTATTTCCAAAAATACTCCAACTCATTACACTCTTTCTTCTTTTTAGGTGTTCATTTAAATATGAATTACATTTATCAGTTAAACAACAAACAAATTTATTTTTTTCTCTTTTCATATTATAACATTCATCATAACAACATTTATAAGAATAATCCTTATCATCATTATATTTTATTATATCATATTTTTCTTTTTCCTCTTGATAACATATATTTTTTATATCCAAACCTTCCTTACACATATTATCATTTGAATATTCATATTTACATTGATTTGTACATCCATTTTTCATACCAACAAATAAATTATTATCCACTTTATTTATACCCACTTTTTTACTTGTTAATATATACCTTTTCTTCTTAATCTCCTTCATTACTGTATTGCTACTTATATCCATTCCATCAAACAAATTTTCATCACATGAATTGCTCGCTCGTACAATGTTTTTTTTCTTTTGTACACATTCTTTTAATTCTTCTTTATTATATTCTTCCGCTCTATCATAATTTGTTATACACAAAACTGGGCAATCAAACCCACACGATGTTTTACACAACCTTTCTTCTATATAATTAATTCTAGGGTGATCTTTCAACAAATATCTTATCAAACATAAATATTCATTCAAATAAGAATACGTATATGGATAACAACTTGCAAAGTATACTGTATCATATGCATACGTAAAATCATAACTAAATTCTAAAGTATATGTATTATAATTATAATATTCCATACTATTTTTTTTAATATTATAATGCTTACATGAACTGTTTTTTATATATTTTATATCATATGTTTTTCTTTCCCATTGTATATTCTCCAATTTATGCTTACATTCTGAAAAGGATAAAGGAGAATGACCATATTTATATAAAAAAAAAGGCTTTGACATATTTTCTATTTTAAATCTAACAGTAAATGGTTTCTCTAACTTCCTTACATTTCTAACAATAAATTTATCACATGCGTCTAACGAATATTTTCTATTCCCATCTAAATTTGTATCTATTTCTTCATTATTTATGTCATTCAAATATTGATCCATGCACCTTTGTCCCCTACAATTAGTATATGTAATGTGATTATTATTCTTTGTATTTAGGTAATTACCTGTACTGTTCATGTAATTTACAGTACGATCCATGTTATTTACAATATTGTTTATATTATTACCTGTACTGTTCATGCAATTTACAGTACGATCCACGTTATTTACAGTACTATCCACATTATTTACAGTACGATCCATGTTATTTACAGTACGATCCACGTTATTTACAGTTATATCCACATTATTTACAGTACTATCCACGTTATTTACAGTACTATCCACATTATTTACAGTACTATCCACGTTATTTACAATATTGCTTATATTATTACCTGTACTGTTCATGTAATTGTACACAACGTTCATATTATCCCCTATATGATTAATATCTTTATTACACATTTTCATTTTATATAACTCCTTCGTATAATATTCATTCGGAACATAACTAGCACTGAAATAAAACCACTGGTTTTTTTTCTCGTTCATTCGTATATCCTGATTAAGGAATAAGGAATACACTTCTTTGTCATTTTCCTCTTTTATTACATACTTTAAATTTCCAGATTCGAATTTTGAATTAAATAATATATGTCCTTTTGGTATATATAATTCTTTTATTTTTTCATCATTCAGTTTGCTCATTGAAGGATAAATATATTTATATTTATATCCTGGTATATTTAGGCAGTATATATTTTCTATTTTCTTTTCGTACCACGGACATGATAAATTCAAAGGTTGCTTCATATTATCACATGGATATTTATTTAGACAATACTTCATATTATAATTTTTATTATTATTTTTATTATTATTTTTATTATTATTTTTATTATTATTTTCATTATTACTTTTATTATTATTTTCATTATTATTTTTATTATTATGTTTTTCGCTTCTTGTCTCTACATCATATTTTTTAATATTCTCATGAGCATCAGAATGATTACCATTGTTATGCTCATTTTTATTATGTTTTATAAATTTATTTTTTTTATAGATTATATAATGACTAAGAAAATTATCGTGATAAGAGAAATGTTTTTCATCTTTTCTTTTCTTATCATATTCTTTACATTTATTTTTACATATATGCAAAAAATTATAATTCAGTATTTCTTCTAGTTCCTTTAAATTTTTCAAAAATAATTTTTCATTAATCAAATTTATGTTTTTCCAGTTATGATTAATAAAATATTTTAAATTTGTAATTTTTCTAATATCATTGTATTGATTACCTTTATTTGTATAATCACCATCTTTTTTTTTATCACATTTATTTATATAATCACCATCTTTTTTTTTATCACATTTATTTATATAATCACCATCTTTTTTTTTATCACATTTATTTATATAATCACCATCTTCCTTTTTGTCACATTTATTTACGTCATCATTATTTATGTTCCTATTTCTATCATATAATATGGATGGAAGTTCAACGTGTATATCTGTATTTTCATATAACAATTTATAATCCTCATGATATACTACCTTACCTATATTTTTTACATTCTTTTCATATGACGAATTAAAAGTTCTTTGCTCCGTTTTTATATTATTATAACACTCTTCAATATTTTTAAATGATAATAAACATAAATCTTCATATTGTTTGTTTCCTTGTCTTTTATTCGCTTCATTTTCTTCTAATAACAAATTACTTTTATTATCATCTTCATCGTTTTTCTCTTCATCGTCTTGTTTTTTATCCTCATTATCATTATTTTTATTATCATTCCTTACATTTAAAATATCAGATAAACTAACATTGCTAAAGTTATTATAAGTAAAACAGTAAACACCATTGCTAATGTCTTCATTTTTAAAAAGCATTCTATGTTTTAAAAAAAAAAAAAAAAAAAAAAAAAAAAAAAAAAAACACTATAAAATGAAACTCTTAAATTCTTATCCTCACATATGTATATATATATATATATATTATAATAATAATGAATAGGGCATAAATAAAAAAACCTCCTTTTTCTTATAACATTCAAAAAAATAAAATAAAAATAATAAATTAGTAAATAAATAAATATAATATATATATATATATATTTGTGATATCTTAATATATATATTTACAAATTCATTATTTTTATTTTTATTTTTATTTTCCCTGTGCACTTTTTTGCTAGCATAAGAAAAATAAAAAAATATAAATTAAATATATATACATATATATATATATATATATATAT
Organism: Plasmodium billcollinsi; assembly: GCA_900257145.2. Taxonomy (NCBI): domain Eukaryota; phylum Apicomplexa; class Aconoidasida; order Haemosporida; family Plasmodiidae; genus Plasmodium; species Plasmodium billcollinsi. The sequence continues at coordinate 75,471 of LT990230.1, forward strand.
ATATATATATATATATAACATAAAATCAGAATTAAGAACCACAACAATTATTTTAAAAAAATAATATAAAATAAAATAAACTTAAAACCTCAATCTCAATGTTTATACATATATAAATTTTACTAACTAAAAAATTTTCACATATATATTATAAGCATTACTGATGTGTACTCTTTACATAGCTTAAGGTCTTGAAAATAAAAAGATTATAATATATGTCATTATTCAACATATATAATATATTTTGTATGGTATATTTTAATATTATTTTATTCTAAACAAAAATAATAATTATATATATATATATATATATATATATGTAGATGTATATATTTATATGTGTCCTCTTCTTTTATAAATTGATATATATTATTCACATTCATATTTAAAAAATAAAGATGATAAAAAAATGACTATCATATATTATTATGATTTTATTATATGTGTTCATTTATATTCATATAAATATATAAGAGCACTAATTCATTGTAATACATAATTAACTTTTCTTTTGCAAAGAGTTATATATTTTGTAAGGTAACAAATATAAATATTAACAAGGTCCATATTAAAATATATCACTATATATATGTTTTTCTTTTTATTCTATATAGAAAAATGTGAGTATTATTATACACTGTCACAAATATATATATATATATATATATATATTTATTTATTTATTTATTTATTTATTTGTTCATTTATTTGTTCATTTATTTGTTCATTTATTTGCTCATTTATTTGCTCATTCATTTATCTTTCATGTGTAAAGAAAAAAAACGAGATATACATGTTTTATTTAAATGTTAATATTTTTTTACTCTCATTTTTATTTTTCTTATTATACTTATCATCATTTCGTTCGAATATATTATAATGAATTTCCTATGTACAGTGAATTCTTGTGAAGAATTGAATGTTACTAATCTTATAATTTCTTTGATTAAAAAAAATAAGGTTAATGATGATTTGTTATGTGTAAAAACTTTATACATTTTAATAAAAACTAACAAGGTTCCTATATCTTTAAAATTATCCAATGAGAAACAAAATATCTTTGTAAGCATATGTACTATTATATGTAATAAATTAAAAATATACTTATATAATATATTATGGAAAACCGGAGAAAGAAAAGGAGAAGGAAAAGGAGAAAAAGAAGGAGAAAAAGAAAAATATATATACCTTTTCAAAAAAAAAAATTTATCTTTATGCAATCAAGATTATCTTTTGGATTATGATATATGTAATCATATACACAAAGCATTTGTAACTATAGAATTTTTTTTAAAACTTATAACTTTGTGCTTTAAATATATTAATGATAATAAGAATAAACATAAGGATGTTATATTCCTTGCATGTATTAATAATATATCAATGCTATTAAATATATTAGAGAATAGAAATAATAATATGACGAATGATAAAATGTGTAATGAACATTTTTATTTAATAATAATAAAATATATAAAATATTTATTTGTACATATTTATTGTGCTAACAAAAATATATTGAATGATAAAAATAATAAACAAGTTCTTTATTCTTGTCTAACATGTATAATTAAAAATTTATTAGAAAATACCATAAAACAAAATAAAAAAGTAAAATATAAAACCTTAAAGTTATTATATATAATACTTGGAAAAATTCAAGATATATTTATAATACATATATTATTTAACAGACTCTCTTTATATTTATTTCTTCTATATAAAACGTGTAAACCATCAACAAATATAACAAATTTTATACTAAAAATATTTGTTATCTTATCTAATCAAATACTTTTATATTATTATAATGAGAATAAAATATTAAATCAATATAAACAAGTTCATGAAAGTACACATAACAATTATGAAAACATAAATTTATATTATAAAAAATATAAAATATTCTTACAAAAATACAAAAAAAACAAAGTATACAACACTTTATTAACATTTGGTGGAAAGCAAAATGTAGATAATAAAGATAGTACAAATCATATGTGTTTACATATAAATATAGAAAATAATCAAAAAAATGAAAATTATGATAATCATAAAATAGATGATACACATATTATACGTAATCACAACAACAGCTTCATACAGCAGTTTAATTATGTAAATAAATTAAATTATAATACACAAAATTTATCAAATATTTATTTTTTCTCTTATTATATACTAATCAATTATGATAAAAATATAAAAGAAATATTTACATTATGTAAAACTATTATAGGGTATTACCCTTTTTTAAATAAAAATCTTGTACTTATGAGTTTTATTTTTGTTCTCTCCGAAATGTTTTATGCTAAAAATGAACATTGGTTATATCACTTGAGTCTCTTATATGAAAATGGGTTATCGAGCTATTTACAAAGCTGTGATATAAGTACACACGACGTGCATAGTATTACACATTTGTTAAATAATAATAATGATAACAATAATTATTATAGTAATAATAACAATAATTATTATAGTAATAATAACAATAATTATTATAGTAATAATAATGATCCTCCTTATGATCAGACATATAAACCTGTGAAAAATGTAAAAATAATATTACCACAATATGATTACCAAAAAGATACGAAGCAAAATAAATTTTCATCTCTTCATAATGACTTGTCTTTTATTTTTAATCAATTAATAAGAATGATAAAAGAAGATGATAAAAATAATAATTACATTATCAATAACATTGAAAACTATTCTGTGGAATCCTTAAATTACTACATTGAAAATTATTACTTTAAATATATGTTTAATATCTTTTTATTTAAAAAACAAGAAAATAAATATCTTCTGAAATATTTAAAAGGTTATATTTATTATAGATATATATTCAACGTGATAAATCGTAATTCGTCTCCTGAACATTTTACTATCTTCAATTATATATTAGATTTATATATAGTCTCCAATTTTAATTGCATAAAAAATGAAAATGCGTTTGTTTCATCATGTACAGAGAAAAATATTTTAAGTGAGAATAATATCATATATTCTCTAGACTTATTTGTTGAAGAAAATAATACAAAAAGTTATGATAATCTTAATAAATATGTGCAACCCATGAATGAGTTTAACCAAGAGAATGAAACGACCTCCTTGTCCTTTGAAAAATTTAAAAACATAAAGGAAGCTTTTAAAAATGAAAACATCACGTAAGGGAAAAAATAAAATAAAAAATAAAATAAATAAAAAATAAAAATAATAAAAAAAATAAATAATATAATATGACGTAAGATGTACATATATATGTTATAAGTATGTAAATATATGTATATATATATATATATATGTGTGTGTATCTATTTTTTTTTCATTTTAGTCTTATCAACGAAGTCAGCATGTTCTCTCTCCTTTTTATAGAACAAAATATAATAGACAACTTCCTAAATGATGTTATTTTTTGCGCCGGGGATACCCTTGAAAGAAATGAAAAAATGAAAGTTCCTGCGCAGCATAAAATAGATACATCAGAACATATGAGCAAAAAATCACCTTATAATGTAACGAAAAGATGTTGTGAAGAGATTTACTACAACGTAGATAATAACGACACAAATAAAATGATAATGAAAAATACAGAAAAAAATACAGAAAAAAATACAGAAAAAAATACAGAAAAAAATACAGAAAAAAATACAGAAAAAAATACAGAAAAAAATACAGAAAAAAATACAGAAAAAAATACAGAAAAAAATACAGAAAAAAATACAGAAAAAAATACAGATAAAAATACAGAAAAAAATACAGAAAAAAATACAGAAAAAAATACAGAAAAAAATAAAGAAAAAGAGAAATATATATTAAAATATAAATATTTGCATTTCCTTAATTATTACTTGGAGTCCTTAATTCTTATGACATATATCTACCTTCAAATGGATATAAGAGGAATTAATAATAAGGACCCTATAAAGTTTACATCATATACAAATTCGGACATAAGCAATAATAATAGTAATAGTAGTAATAATAGTAATAGTAATAGTAGTAATAATAGTAATAGTAGTAATAATTATCATAATTATCATAATAAAGAAAAGAACCTAAATTATTATATTAAAGCTATGCAACATGATATAATGAAAAACATCTTAAATGAATATTATCCTATGTTTAATAATTATTTTGCCTTAGCCATACTAATCAAAAAGATACACGACAAAATAAATATTAAAAACATGCTAGAGAAAATTATGCTTTTTCTTAGTTGTAATAATGTAAAAAAAAATTATAATAAAGTAACAAAGGATAATATACAATACAATACAAATGATGATTATATTAATTATTATACAACACTAGTAATCATTTGTTTAAATAAAGCTTTCTATTTATCATATTTATGTATGTATCATGATCTAATAGAAAAGATCTTTATCAAACATTTTGTTTATTTACTCTTAAAAATTAATAATGAATGCAATTATAATAAAGAGCTAGCCAAATATACTATAATAAATATATATTATTATATCAAACAAATAAAGAAATTTAAAAATATAAAACATG
>LT990230.1:85000-90000 GCA_900257145.2 Plasmodium billcollinsi
ATATTCATTATACTACGCATCATCAAGCAAAATATATACCAATGATACTCTTTTTTTTAAATAATGTAAATAATGATTTATATAATTGTTATAAACAAATGATGAAATATGATAATAATCATATCCTAAATTATAATTCTAATATTATATCAAAAGATAAAGAAAAGAAAAAAATAACACATTTTTCAACATATAATATCTTAAATGTTTCTTCTCCTGAGCAAATGATAATAAATAAACAAATAGATCAACCACAAAAAAAAAATATCCATCAACAAAAGGACACATCATCTCATATAAAAAATGTATATAATAATAATAATGATAATAATAATTATAATTTTATTATTGAAAATAATGAACTTATCTCTTCTAATTCGTCGATCAAGGATAATCATCTCAACTCTAGAAAATACCACGATATGTCTAACAAAATAAATTTTGCTAAAGAAGATGATGATAAAATATGTGATCAAAAGGATTATATGGATGATAAAATATGTGATCAAAACGATTATGTGGATGATAAAATATGTGATCAAAACGATTATGTGGATGATAAAATATGTGATCAAAACGATTATGTGGATGATAAAATATGTGATCAAAACGATTATGTGGATGATAAAGGAAAAACATCAAATATAAAACAAATTCTATACGTAAATAAATATAACGAGAAATTAAAAAAATTAATAAGAACATTCTTCTTACATTGCCCAACAGGTACAGGCAAAACGTTTATATATTTGCTACCTCTCTTCCAAGAAATTAGTAATTATAATTTTTTAGAATACGAAAAAAATGAAATACAAAAAAATAAATCCTGTGATGAAAAGAATTTATTCTGTAAACACAAATTCTTTTATGCTAATAAAAATATAAATGAACAACACACTTCCTTCCTTTGTTTAAATAAAACAGAAGAACAAGTTTTTATCAATTACAATGTTGAAAGAATGAAACACATATTCAACTCTATAATAAATCAAAATAAAGAAGTTAATCTAAAAACACAAAACACAACAAATCCTTCTTTAAACAATGAAAAAGCATATTCATTTGATCAAAAAAAAAATAAAATAAATAAATTAAATCATAATCATAACAATCATATATATATAACAGAAAGCAAAAAAAAAAAAAAAGATATTTTATTAATTACATATAATAAAGAACTAGCTGTTCAAATATATGAATTATATAAAGATATAATAAATTCTTTTTATAAATCTTATGATGCTTCATTTTTCAAAAATAACAATTCACTCATATATCCCAAATCCATACAAAAAGCGGGACACATGCTTATAGAAAAAATAAATATCAATTTTAAAGAAAAGTTAAATATGAATGTTCATTTATTAATAGGGGGAAATAATATTAAATATCAACTTAAAAGTTTAAAAAAGAAAAAAAATAATAACAATAAAAATAATAATAATAATAGTAATAGTAATAATAATAACAAAGATAACCATGTTAACGATAAAATGGATAGACATAATACAAATGATAAACATACAAATGATAAACATACAAATGAACAACATATAATACAATCTTCATTTTATGATGAAGAAAATATTAACATATATATTGGAACACCAGGAAGGTTACATAAATTAATACATGAAAAAAAAATCATCAAATTAAATAATATATCTACAGTTATATTCGATGAATATGATTTTTTTTTCAACTCAATGAAAGTTAAAAACAATCTTAAGAACAAGCAAAATGTGGTAGAATTAGAAAATCAGTTTTTTGCAAAACTATTAAAAAGTATTTATTTAAAAAATAAAGAAGAAATTGTACAAAAAAAGAAAATTATAAAAGATACAAATAATATACGTTATTATAAAAACAACATTTCAGTTGTAAATGTTATTTGTTGTAGTGCTACCTCAGCAATATATCCATATTTAACATATACAAAACATATTATTACAACCAACTTTTTAAATAATTTATATTCAGAATTGATTAGTGATCATTATACAACAGATCAAAATTATAAAGAAATGCAACAAATTCAAAATGAGGATGTTACAACAACTGATACTTTTATCACAAAAAAAAACACAGAAATAGGAAGTAATGATAATAATAATAATAATAATAAGAATAAGAAGAATAAGAATGATGGTATATATAGTAGTAGTAGTGGTGGTGATGCTGATTTACATTTAAATCATCAAAAAAATAACAACACAGAACAAACAAATTATTCATTTATCAATTATAAAAGGGAACAAATAATGTTAAACGATTTGTTTAAAATAAACAGTATTGTAAATATGCCACAAAATTTAATACACCTAAACTATTGTTATGATAAAAAAAATAAAGAAAGAAATAATAATGCTACCAGTAATTTCTTAAGAGTTCTCTTTTCTAACCCACTCAATAAAAACGTTTTGGTTTTCTGTAACACTAAGGTAACAACGAAAAAAAGGAAATTCACACAACATTGTTCAATAATATATATGTATATTTTTTACTTTCGATGTTTTATATAGAAAATAAAAAAAAAAAAAAAAAAAAAAAAAAAAAAAAAAAAAAACATGACTTGTTCATGCTATTTTATTTATTTATTAAATGAAACACCTGAACAGTACATGCTATTTTTTATATTCATTTAATAAAACATATGAACAGTACATACAATTATATGAATTCACTTAAATATATATATATATATATATATATTCCTTTATTTGGTTGTTTAGAAAAAAGTGTTGGACCTATGGAGTCTTTTCCGAAACCGCTTTGACGTTGACATTCAGACGATATTTTCTCAGAAGGATAAAGGGAAAAAGAAGATATTCAAGGATATAAATTATGCTAATTTTTTTAAAAACGATTTGATTGATTATAAAAATTTAAAAAAGTACGTCAACTTTTTATTTATATCAACAAATTTGTTATATAGGGGTATTAACTGTATGGGTTTCACGACAATTATAAATTATGACATGCCTTTTGGTAACACAAAAAAAAAAAAGTTAATATAAATGTATATATATGTGGGTAAATGAACTAACATATATATATATATATATATGTGTTAGATTTAATATTTTATATAGCATATAACTTTTCTTATATATTACACATATCTCTATATATATTTATCTATTACACTATGCACAATATTTTTAAATATTATTATCCAATCTTAACATTTATCCTCTTTGTAGACACAACAGAATATGTACACAGATGTGGACGAATAGGAAGAATAAACAACAAGGGGGCTATAATAAATATTTTTGAAAAAAAAATGAAAAGAAATTATAAAAAAGAAATATTCAATAAGTTAAATATAGAAACATATGATATTGACTGTTATATGAATAATATGTTTACCTTTAAGGAAAAAGTAAAAAGAGAATAAAAAGGAACAAGGGGCCCAACTTCAATAGCGCAAAAATGAAAAAATATATATATATGTATATATATATATATATATTATCAATATATTTTATAATATTTTTATATTATATATAATCCTATTTTTTTTTTTTTTTTTTTTTTTTTTTTTTTCATTTATATATATATATATATATATTTTTTTTTTTTTTTTTTTTTTTTTTTTTCTTGTATTTTATTACATTATTTAACAATTCAAATATATTTGTAATTTTTTTTTTTTTTTTTTTATGTTCTTATAATGAATTTTGTTTTACTCTTTTATGGTCCACCTTGTAGCGGTAAAGATAAATTTATAAATTACTTGCTTAAAAGAAATAAGGTGATTTACTTATTTCTTTATTTTTTTGTAAACATAAAAAATGAAACAGAAGGTTCCTATAAACAAAATGTACAGGAAAAAAAAATGTTCATAAAAATAATAAAATATTATTATCAAATAAAGGAGAGAGAACAAAAGAACATATTAAGAACAATAAGAAGAAATGAAAGCATAGCACCTTCCTTTTCATTTTTAATATTTCTAACTAGACATTTTTTAAATATCATTAATAAAAAGTCATCAATTTTTATTCTTAATAAATATAAAAATGCACAAAATGAAACGGTTACACTTGTAGGGGAAAAAAAACATCATAAGAGCACTAGAGAAAAAAAAAGAAAAAGAAAAAGAAAAAATAATAATAAAAAAAATAAAATAAATAATAATCATAAATATAATAATATATATAAAAAAAAAAAATTTTATAAACCATCTATACATAAATATAATAAAAAATTGTTTTTTATTTTTTACAAAAATATATATAAATTCATAAAATATTTTAAAAAATTTTTAAAGCATAATTTTAACACATACATATATAACATATCAACAGATCAAATAGAAAAATTATTTTATAACAACAAGTACAATATTATAGATACGTTTAAAAGACAACAAATTGAAAGAATCAATACTTATAATTGTTATGTATGTACATTAAATAAATCAAAATTTTATATATTCCACAAGAAAGATAAAAAAATAAATGGAAACATATTTTATCCAGTTTTCAAAAAATCAAACATAAAAAATAAAAATGATACTCTTTTTATAAAATTAAAAAAAAAAACAAAAACAAAACCAACAAGTTATAATCAAATAAAGTATTGGAACCTGTCTAGAAAAATAGCATATCAGTATTGCAAAAGTATAATGAGAAAGGGGCCACAACAAAATAAAATTATCATATTAAATGATACATTTCATTTGCCTTCTATGAGAAAAGAATATTATATTCTGACCAAAAAATGTAACATGAAAATGATATATATATGTATATATATATGTATATTTATATTTATATTTATACTTATTTATTTATTTATTTATTTATTCCTTTAGACCCTTACAATTATATTCAGACATTTATAAATACACCACTTGCTACATGTCTTAAGAGAAATAAGAAGAGAGTAAAATTCAAATATATTTCTTTAAAAACTATTATTAGAAATTATAAATTTCATAAAACATATTCTATCCAATCAAAGCTAGAAAAAAATTTATCAAAAATGATACA
>LT990230.1:95000-97500 GCA_900257145.2 Plasmodium billcollinsi
TTAAGGAAAATGATATATGAGAATTTATTATATATGTATGAAATAAAAAAATAAAAATAAAACAAATATACATAAATAAATAAATAAAAAAATATATATATATTCTTTTATTTTTATTTTTATATATTTATCTATTTATTTATTATTTTTTTTTTTAAAGAGTTATGTTGTGTACCTTTTTTAATACTTTTAAGTATTTCGATGACATAATATAAAAATATGATCACCTCTTGAAAATATAAGATTGTTGTAAGTAAAATGAAAAATATATAAATATAAATAAATAAATAAATATATATATATATATATATATATATATATATGTATGTATATATTTCCTTCTTATTTGTAATATATATATAATATATATATATTATTTATTGATATGTTAATTATTTAAAAAAAAATTATATAATGATAAAAAGAAAGGCGAGTTTGCTGTTCTACCTTTATATGACCATATGCTGTTTGTTTATGAACAAATGTAAAAACAGCGACACAAAAAATAATAGTTATAATAATAATAATCATAATAATAATAATCAAAATAATAGTAGTTATAATAATAATAGTTATAATGATTATTACAATAATTATTTATCCAAGATTCATTCGTTTAAGGCTCCTTTCAATGCAGAGAATTTAGAAAATGGCTGGAATGTTGATTATTCAAGTGTTAGTACTAATAAACATGTAGTATTGATTCCAAGCATATATAACAGAAGAGGTGTTGTTTATAATAAGAACCCCATAAAATCTGATAATTTTATTATTGAATTTAACTTTTCTATAGAGAGGAAATATTACAAAGAAAAGATCGATGAGAAGTATTATAAAGATCAAAAAAATGATGTACATGAAATTGTTTATAAAACCCATTCTGATGATAAATTGAGTACTTCTAATAAATCAAATAATAAAGAACAAAAACAAAAAAAACGAAATGGATTCGCTCTTTGGATATTAAAGGATGAATTTGTTATTAAAGAAGCTGCAAGTGATGTGAATCTCGTCTTAGAAGAAGAAGAATATAATATATTTGGTTATAAAAACCGTTTTAATGGTATAGGTATTTTATTTCAACTAAAAAAAAGCAGCAACCAAAACAACAACAAAAACAACAAAAACAATAATAATAATAATAATAATAATAATAATAATAATAATAGTGATATATTAAACGTATCTATTATCGTAAATAACGGAGATAAATCTATAAATTCAGATGATTTTATCATTTTTAAAAATATACCTGTTGATATGATTATGATGAATAATTTAATACACACAAAAATTATTTGTAATAAAAATGAAATCATCATCGCCTTTTATTTTCCAAAAAGTAATAATTATATTAATACGTTAATTATGAAAAACAATATATCAAAAGAAAATTATATAGCTTTTACATCTTTCAATTATAAAGAAGATGATAATAAAGGTATTCATTATAATGATGTTAACAAAAAATATTACGAAAATCAAAATGTTTATATTCCTACATTTGTTGGAATAAAACAAGTATTAACTTTTAATTTAAATAATAATAATAATAATAATAATACAAATTATGAACAGAATTATAATAAAGATGTCTCAGCTAATGATATCAATTTATCAGTTAATGATATATTAAATGATATTAATACAGAAAAAAACCAAGTTAATAAAACAATAGATGTATTAAATTCTATAACAAAATTATTACAAAAGTTTATGACACATCAAATAAACAGTGAGAAAAAATTATTAGAAAATATAAATATCTTAAATGAAAAATTACAGCTTGTACAAACAGAATTAAAAGTTATTAAAAAGAATATAACAAATCAAACAGAAGAACCAAAAAATTTACAAAAAATGTTTTCAACAGAATTAACTGGTTTAAAAAATCTATTCCACACACATACACAACATCATAAAAAAAACATTGAAGATATTACAAATAAATTAACAAAAAAAATAGAAAGAAATAATGAATTGAAAATATTAACAGAAAAAGCTCATAAATTAGAACAAATTATCAATAAGGGAAATTTCACAGCGTATATTTTGTGCTTAGCGTTTGCTTTATTAATTATTTTTACTTTAATACTTATATATAAAAAAATACGAGATGTGGAAAAAAAACACATCCTATAAAAAAATAAATATACATAAATGAATATGTTAATGAATAAATATATAAATGCATACATAAATATATACATAAATACATAAATGCATACATAAATACATACATAAATACATACATAAATACATATTTATATATATAATCATTTCATTTATTTTTTATATTTTAATATTTGTGAACGTATATAAAAACATACATGTATTTGCTACTACATTTGACACGTTACATATATCTTGTATATATTATAAAAAATTATTATATTTTACATTTCATTTAACATTTTTGTAATTTATATTTTTTTTTTTTAATTCATCTTGTTATTTTTTTTTAATTTATGTTGTTATTTTTTATTTTTAATTTATGTTG
>LT990230.1:100000-110000 GCA_900257145.2 Plasmodium billcollinsi
TTTAAAAAAAAAAAAAAAAAGTAAAAAAATTTGGTTAATAAAAGTGCACAAGTATTTTAAAAATATTGGTATATTCGTTCTTTTTTAATATATGTTATATATATATATATATATATATATATATATATTTAATATAACATGTATATTTATCATATATATGTGGAATGTATGTCTAACTTTCATATTTACGATTTCATAGAAAAACCATTCGTATGAATATCTGCACATTTTTCTTTTCTTATCTTTTTTTTTGTAAGTATAGATTTTACATAACTATATACACAACATATATACATATGTGCCTTTATACATTTATACATATATATATATATATATATATATGTAAGATGTTGTTTTTCTACTTCTTTTTGACTTACATTTCAAAAGTGTTATTTTTTCTTATTTCCATGTGTTTATTTTTATAAGCTTTGTCACCTTTTTTGTTTTATGCGCACCATATAACCAAAAATATATATATATATATATATATATTTTTTTTTTTTTATGTGTTATATTTAAAAAAAATGGGAGACTTTAACGATTTAAGCATAGAACTTAAAAAAACAGAATTAATAAAAGAGGAGTTGAGGAATCTAAGCCATATAATATATAACGAATTTAATTACTTTTGTCAAAATGAGAACAAGAACGTATCATTCAGCAATAATATTAATAATTATTATAATGATGATATTTTTTCTACAAGTACATTAAATAATTTATATACATCTTGGAAATTAGAAGATTTTTCCCACTTTAATTTTAGTAGTATTTTACATATATTAAAAAGAAATCAATATGTTATGTGTAGTATTTATTTCCTCCTAATTTTTTCTTGCATATATTTTTTAACATTATTATTATATACAAAATGTATAAAAACAATGTTAAAAAAATGGTTATGTAGATATTGTACCAAAAATATAAGTGAAAATAGTAGTAGTCATAATGAACAAAGAACATTATTACAAAATATTATAAAAAAATCATGTTATTTTATTACTTATTTATTTATAATATGCCTTTTAGTATTTCTTCTACTTTCTGGAATTACATATATGCATTATTTTATAAAAACAAAAAGAGGAATACATGATAATATTTGTAATATTTATAAAAGGCTTGATACATTTTTATTAAATAAATGTTCAGATCCAAACAAAGTTGATATTTCTTGTTATTCAGCTGAGCACATCTTGACCGACGTCGCTTCAATAATGAAAGAATATAAAAAGATGAAGATACAAGCAAAGGACGATTCATTGCTCGACGAGAATACTCCCTTCCCTCTACTCGAAAGTAATAAAATGAAATATATGCATTGAAATTTAAGTCTATATATATATATATATATATATGTATATATTTTTTTTTTTTTTTTTCTCTTCTTCCTTAGGATACATTACAACGTTCAATAAGCTAAATGTACTAAAAAAGAATATAAATAAAAATAACGAGACACTCGAAAACGAATATTTCCACACATATCCATCCCTCACAGGAATTAGCGAAATACTAACAACCATTCTTAGTGAAGGTAATAAAAATTTCGAGAATGCTAGAAATGTTGTTAAAGAAGTTAAAAGTACAATAAAGTATTCATTTCATACTATTGATGAAACCATAAGAAATATATTTAAAGATAATCTACATAAAATTACAGGATTAATAACACAAGCTGGGAAATCTATTAAAGGAATAAATAACAAATATAAAATTAAAGAACGTATTCCTAAATATACAAATATTATTTTATTAACTAATATTATTTTATTGTTACCACCATTCTTAATATTATTAGGTATCATAATATTTATGATATTTATTCTTATAGGAAATATACAAAAAAATAATAATTTCTTCATAAAATTATTTGGTCATTTTAGTGCTTACTTTGGTTTCCTCACAATAGTTATTTTATCCTTTGGAATATTATTCTTAAGTATTTCAGTTATAGGAGGCACATCTTGTATATTATCAGAAAGAATTTTAAAAAATGAATTACGTTTTGATATATTAAATAATACTCTTATAGATTATTGTATTAAAAATGAAAACGCACCATTAATTGATGATAATATAACAACAAATATTGTCAATAAAATTAATTCTTTCGATACAGGATCTATAGATAATAATATAAAGGAATATGAAAAACATTTTACAACTTTAAAAAAATCATTTTTTGATAATTCATCAAAATTTATGGATTATATATGGATTGTTATAATCAAACGAGAAAATAATAGATTTTTAAATAATATAAGAAATGATGAAATCAGGTTATCGTTATTAGCAACAAGTATTATAAACGAAAATATTAAATATGGAAATATAGAAGCTATAGGTATCAGATCCTATTTAAATGAGTTGAACCGAATTATTTTTCCTGCAAATAATGGTAAAATATGTTTTAATAATATCATATGTGAAAAGGAGAATAATGCATATAATATTACTGAGAATTCAAAAACAAACGATCAAAAATATATAAATATACGTAATCTAATAGATCAACGGTTTAGAAATGATTTGGATGCTATTGTTGAACTCTTTGTTTATAAAGCACGTATTTTAAAAGAAAAAATATTCGATATTAGCGATCTTGATAGTAATGAAAAAAACAAAATAGGTTGGAGCGAATATACACCCAGGAATATACATGGAACAAAGAACAAATCAATCATTAATACTTTCCTAGTAAATGTTATTGAAAGTATTAACTTTTCAGAAATAATAAATTTCTTTGATAAAGTGAGAAATCAATTTAATGTGCTTAAAGCCTTAATTCTATTAAAAATTGATACATTAACAAAAAATACAAATTGTAATAAATTAATAAAAGAACTTATTCATGTCAGAAAGGATTATTGTAATAAAGTCGTTTTGAATTTATCTACTTTATCTATATATTTAATTATATTTTCAATCACTTCATTTTTATTATGGTATCTATTTCTGTTTTTGTGGTTCTATTATAATATTAAAACATCATAGATTAATACATTCTTCCGATATAATAAGAAAAAGAATAAAAAAATATGATAAAAGAAAAAATTTTAAAATTATGATGAAAATTTTCAGTTATGGTAGTCAACACAAAATGATATAATTTTATCCAAAGTGACAAACTATATATCTTCTTATTAATTTTATTATACAAATATGAAAATTAGCTAATTGAAGTAAACACTTCCTCCCCTCAAAAGAATAAATAAAATAATATAATATAATATAATATAAATATTAAACTGTTACTATATTTTATAACATATAAAAGAAGACATTCTATATAATTTGATAAAAAAGAAATAATAATCCATAAATACTTTCCTCTTCTTAAAATTTTTACGGTCTCCTCAAAAAAAAAAAAAAATAATAAAACAAATAAATAAACCAAATAAATAAGTAATTATTAAAAGGTAACACATACATATATATATTTTTTTTTTCTTTTTGCTTGTTTTGGTTTCATTCTATTCCATTTTTATAGCATATCCATGCTATGTATTTCTTTCATAAACCTTACTTTTTTTTTTCATCCTATACATTTGTCCTTATTTTTCATCCCTTATTTATATTAAATAAAATTATTGTTATTTGAAGATTACTTTTTTCTTTTTTATTTTTTTTTTCATTATATTTTTACATACATTTTATACTTTTCATATTTTTCTATTAGCTTTTTCAAACCTTTCATTATTGTTTTCATTCTTTTTTAACGAAAACTATTCATCTCAAAAATATAAGATATTTTATATGACGAATGTCATTGTATTTTTGGTTACGTAAAACCTGACTTCTTCAGGGAAGACACATGCGCATTTTCACCAATTTTTTCCTAAGCTTATTATAAAAAGTATATTAAATGTATGACTTGTTCAGGCGAGACAAGTATACATTTAAATCATTTTGGATAGAAATTATTATATTAAGTATATTAAATATATGACCCGTTCAGGTAACGCATATATACATACATACATACATACATATATATATATTCATATATACACCTTTATATTGTATTACATATATTAAACGTGTGCCTCGTTCTTGATACATTTAATCTATAAAATTACAATTTTTACTAATTTATACATTTTTCTTTTCCTTTGAAATAGATATATATTTTAAAAGAAAAATAAATTTAATTTAATTATTATTTTTAAATGGTTTAAAATGTTAAGGTAGATATGTATATATATATATATATATATATATATATAAAATGTATACACATACAAAAAGAAACATTTTAAAAATAATATTAATCCAAAAAAAAAAAAAAAAAACAAAAGAAAAGAAAAGAAAAAAAGAGAAGACAAATAATAGCCTTAAAAAATAAATAAAAAGAACAAATTAAAAGGAAAAATTATATATACATATGTAAACATACACATATATATATATATATGTTAAAATGATGAAATAAAATGATAATAAATAGGAACATCATATTTTATTAAATATAAATATTTATATTTACACACACATAATACATATATGTATTATTTGGTTCCTTTAAGAAATACAAAAAATTTTAAAATAAAAGGAAAAAAAATTAAATGGTACATATATGTATATATATATATATATATGTATTTATTTTATTATTTTTTTTTTTTGTTCCTTGCAAATTGCATTAAAAAAATAACAATTTTATATAATAGTAAAGAATTATATATTACTGATGAATCGGATTATAGTTTGTTCAAACGTATGATCTATGTCCAAAATAAGGATTTCTTTCTGTCACCATTTGGTTTTTAAATTAATATATATATATATATTATAAATTGAATATCTTAAGTATTTACGTATTTTTATTTCCATATTTTTATTTCCATATTTTTATTTCCATATTTTTATTTCCATATTTTTATTTCCATATTTTTATTTCCATATTTTTATTTCCATATTTTTATTTCCATATTTTTATTTCCATATTTTTATTTCCATATTTTTATTTACATATTTTTATTCCCATATTTTTATTTACATATTTTTATTTCCATATTTTTATTTACATATTTTTATTTACATCTTTTTATTTACATATTTTTATTTCCATATTTTTATTTCCATATTTTTATTTACATATTTCCAATATCATATTTGCATTACTCCTTATTAAAAAATAAACCAAATATTTTTTTAAAAAAATTGACGTTGATGATCCATAAATTATAAGGGGCATCAATAAATATCATTTTAATAAAACCCAATCCATAAAAATTTTCTGTGTCCGTTTCTGCATGCTCAATAATTGGAGTATCTGCTGGCTTAATGTTTTTTAGACTATGTGCATGCCAAGCGTTTTGTTCATTTTTTGACAAGTCGACTATGGTTCCTACAGTTTTATCTGTGATAGCTATAGATGTGTTATGTAAGTTAAATATAAGATCTGGAAATATTTGATTAAGTATATTATTTTGAATAAATTTAGGAATATTAACATCATAAATAATGGACATAACATATTTTACTCCTTTATCATAAGAATTTTTACTTTTAGGATAGATGCAGAAAAAGTTTTCATAATTATTAATTCTAGCATAACTACTATTATTATCAAAAACATCATTTAATGATTTGTTAATAATTAATAACATATTCTTATTATTATAATATTTTTGATAAACTTCATATATAGTATCTTGACTTTTAAATGGCCAAGGAAGTCCATTAATAAGATATAAATATTTTCTTTCATCTTCTGGAAGATCTTTTTCATTTTGTAAAATAAAATCATTAACATTGATTTTTTCATTTTTATCTATTTTTTCTTGAATATCTGATTTTTTTAAATTTAAATAATTTAATTTGTATATATTCTTATTCCAATCTTTAATAGTTTCAATATCATTTAAAGCATAACTTAAAGAATAAGCTGACACATCATCCATTTCTCCATATCCTAATAAATCATATGTAACTTTACTTTTCTCATCATTATTATTTTTACATAAAGTTACCATATCTGATGTATGTAATTTTGTACATTCGTTAAAAGGAAATGTTCTATTATTAACCTGATCACAAAAATTAAAATAATAATCTAACATTTCATCACTTATTAATGTTGCACTTTTCGTTCTTAGATTTAATGATGAATTTTCTATACTTCCTTCTGCTTGGGCTTGAGATTGTACATTATTTCCTTCATAAGATTCACCAGTTTTTATAAAATTTGACGTATTCTCTTTATCATTATTAAATACTGATGATGATGTTGGATAATTGCAAGAATCTTTTACATCCTCTTTTGTCTTTTCATTAACAGCAGTAGTTTCAAGAGATTCTTCTTTATTTTCTTTTAATATTCTACTATTTATTTTATTTTCATAAATATTATCTCCTCTTACATTTATACCAACACTCTTATTATATATTACTACACTTGATAAACCTCCATACTTATTAATAATATTATCATATCCAACTATAAGTTCCACAACAAGGAAAACAAAAGACAACAAAATAAATTTTCTTCTTTTTATGCACATTTTTTTTAAAAGAAAAAATTAAAAATATATATATATATATATAATATATATATATAATATATATAATATATATATAATCACAAAACAAAATGTGCTTTATTTTTTTTATTTTTTATTTTTTTTTTTCTCAAAAATAAATAAAATGAAATATATATGCATAAATTATTACAAAATATTTTTATAACACTATCTACGAATAACCTAAAGCATATAAAATATTATTAATTAATCAATATTGTTAGATTTTAAATTATATAAAAATTTAAATTTAAACATGAACATATTTAAAATATTTTAGAACAAATCATAAAATGTAAAAAAAAAAAATTAAATAATTAAAAATAAAGCGTGAAAAGTGAAATGTAAAAAGGTGATATGTAAAAAGGTGATATGTAAAAAAATGATATGTAAAAAGGTGATGTGTAAAAAAATGATATGTAAAAAGGTGATGTGTAAAAAGGTGATGTGTAAAAAAGTGATATGTAAAAAGGTGATGTGTAAAAAGGTGATATGTGATATGTAAATTTGAAAAGGGTACATATAAACAGAAATATATATATATATTATATTTATGTAAATATATTTTTTTTTTTTTTCCTATCAACACATTTCATTACACTGCTGTTGTCATGTAATATATATTATTCTTAAATATATAAAAATTATAAAAAAAAAATTTTCTTTTTTTAAATATATACAAATAAAAAAATAAAATAGAATAAAAATACATATATACTATTAAATCATTTATTATAATGTGTAATGTTCCATTTTCTAATTAACACTTTTTTTTTTTTTTTTTTTTTTTCTTCACATTTATACTATTCAATAATTATAGATAAGTGTGTAGAATAATAAAATGATATGAATATATAAATAAAACAAATATAATTATATATGTAGATATAATTTTATATTTATTTATTTATTTTTTGTGGCGTTTAAAAAATATATAATAATAAAATAAAATGAAAACTATATATAAAACAGATGTTGAAATTTATCTTATCACATATTTTTTTCTTTTTCATTAAATCTAAATATGATGTAAAGCTTATATAAATAATATATAACACAAAAAATTCACATATATAAAATATGTACTATATTAAATATAACACAAAAAAAAAGAAAAAAAAAAAGAAAAAAAAAAAGAAAAAAAAAAAGAAAAAAGAAAGAAAAAAAAAAGAAAAAAAAAAGAAATGGTAAATATATATATTGTATCGGTTATTATATATATATATATATATATATAATTCACATATTATCTTTATATATACAAATAAACAATTAATTTATTAAATAAAAACAAAAAAAATAAAATATAGATTATATATTAAAAAAAATAAGCACTTATAAAAAGTATTATATATATATATATATATATATATTTTTTTTTTTTTATATATCATTAATATATAATGAATTAATAACACATTTATAAATATTAATCACTTATACCATTTTTCATTTATTAATTCATATATATATATATATATATTATATATATGTTTTTATTATTTTATTATTTTTTCATTTTATTATTTTTTCATTTTTATATTTTTTTATATTTTTTCATTTCCTCCTTTTTCTTTAGTTTCTTTCTTTTTCTTCTATATAATAAATGTTATAGTCAATAATGGTTTTCTTTCTTATTCTTTACTTGTGTAAAAATATATACATATATATATATATATTTATTTATTTATATATATATATATAAATATAATCATAAACACAATAAATAAATATTTACCTTTTTAATTTTTTTTTTTTTTTTTCTTTTTTTAAATAAAAAAAAATGAAAAATGGAAAAAACGAAATTATCAACATATATAAAAGGAAAAGAAAGATTATAAAAAAAAAAAAAAAAAATATATATTTTTTTTTTTTTAAAGGGGGAAAAGAATCAAATATATTGAGAAAAAAAAAAAAAAAAAAATGTACATATATTTATTATTATATGGTATTTATATATTATATAATTATATGTTTATTCATTCATTCATTCATTGTGTATATGTAAAAATTATTTAAATATAATAATATATCTGATTATATATAATATATATATATATATATATAATATGTTTATACATTTTATTTTATATTTTTATATAAGGAAAAAAATGAATATTTACAAATGTGTTATTATATGTATTATATTATTACCATTTATAATATATATATATATATATATATTTTATTTTTTTATTATTTTCTATGATTTATTTAATTGTATTTCTTATATTGTTTTTCTATAAATATAATAATTCCCTCAATAAAAATAAAAGATATTTTATTTATACAATGCAAAATAATTAGTTCATAGTTAATAAAGATATATAATAATATAAATATTAAACAAAAACACAATATATATATATATATATAATATATATGTAATATTGTATGTATATTATTATATGTAAAATATATATATTATTAAGTGCATTTATTTATATATATATATATATATTATATTATATATGTATAATATAATTAAAAAAAAAAAACATATACATATGAAATAATTATACATATAAACATTTATATTTTTTTATGAATAATATTAATTTTTACTTTTTATAAGAAGAAAATAAAAAAAAAAAAAAAAAAAGGGGTGGGGGTGTAATTATCATATTATATAATTGGACGTTTTTTTTTTTCCTTTTTTTTTGGTTTTATATATTATATAATATATTATATATATATTATATATATATATATATAATATATATATATTTATTTAAGAAAAAATCATGATTTTTTTAAATTTATATTTTTAAACAAAAAAAAAAAAAAAAAATCGCATAAGATCAAATGTAAAAGAAGAATTAAATCATTATGTTGAAGTTTGATAAAATACTATAAAAAATGTATTTTCTTTATATTTATATATCATTTATATATTTTTTTATTATTACTTTTTTGAAGAAGGTTTGTAAAAAAATAAAAAATAAAAATAAAAAAAATTCCTTTTTTCTTTTTTTTTTTTTTAATATGTGGATTGAACAAGAAACAAATTAACCATTTTCTTTTAAAAATATAGCAGAAAAGAGAAATATATATTACTGTATATATATAATATATATGTTTATATGTATATATATATATTTTTTTTTAGATATATATTATTATATATATATATGTAATACTCATATTTATATGATGTTTTTTTTATTCTTTCTAACATGTTATATTATTATAATATCACTTCTGATGTTCTTTTTTTTCATTTTTCTTTTCATAATTTGAGCCAACTTTGGGGATCTCATTTTTTTTTTTTTCTTTTTTTTTTTGTGGTTTTTTATCATCCTATACCTTTTATATTAGTTAATAAGAGTTGCAAAATTAGCATGATATAAAAACAGCATATATAAATATATATTTATATGTGTATATTATATCATATATATTATATATATATTTTTTTTAATATTATTGACATGCTTATATAAATATTATATAATATATTTTTAATCGCAAGA
>LT990230.1:112500-147500 GCA_900257145.2 Plasmodium billcollinsi
ACGAACAATATTTAGATACTGACGACTCGTTCATATTATCTAATACAAAGAAAAAAATAAATAAAAGAGATATTATGACATATGATAATTACATTTTTGGAGACGGAGATAGAGTACCTTCGAAATATATAAATTATAAAAACGAGAGTACATCTCATATGAAAAAAAAGAAAGACGAAGGTAACAACAAAAACGGTAACACTAACATTGACACGAATAATAATAATGATAATATAAACATGAAAAGTAACAATAATGATAATAATAATAATAATAATAATAATAATAATAATAAAAACGACCATTATTATGATGATAATAATTATCATAATAACAACATTAGCGATAGTATTAATAATAGTATTAATTATAATGATATTCATAGAAAAGAGAAAAAAAATAAAAAGAATACGCACAACGAAAAAAAATATATAAGTGATATGTATAATTTTCAATATGACGATTATGACACAAAAAAAAACAGAAAAAACACATTAGAAACATACGACTCCGATACTAAGAATAGTGATATTTTTATTAATACTGGTTTTCTTCCCTACTCTTTGAATAAAAAAAAAAATAAGAAGAAAAGGAAAGGAAAAAAAAATAATGAACAACAAGAAAATATGCACAACATTAATTATGATGATAATGATGATAATGATGATAATGATGATAATGATAATGATGATGATGATAATGATGATAATAATGATAATGTTGATGATGATAATGATGATAATGTTGATGATGATAATGCGTCTCTTTTTAAAAAGAAAAATAAAATGATCGAATCTCATGTGATAAACAATAAATTTGATAACACAAATGATTATTTAGATGATCTGGAATCATTTGAATACCATAAAAAAAAAAAGAAAAAAAAAAAAAAAAATGATATCATAGATGATGTTTTTAAAAATAAAAGAAACGATAATACAAAAATAAAATATAATAATAATAATAATAATAATAATAATAATATATTAGATTACGAATTAAATTATATTCATAATTCTTTCGACACGCAGCCTAAAAAATGGATTCATTATTCTCTTCCAGATAATTATGATGGAGGAAAAAAAAAAATAAAAAATAAAACAAAAAAAAAAAGACATGACATGAACTTTTATAGTATAGATAAAAATAATGTAGATGAATATAATTTGTTTAGCAATCAAGAAGTATTAACTATTTTAAAAAATTTTGCAAAGGAAAATAATTTATCTGTTCCATATAAAGAAAAAAAAATAAGCAAAAATAAAAAAACGTCATCAAATAATATGTATAAAGATTACTCTAATAATGAAAATAATAATAATAATAATTACAATAATTACAATAATAATAATAATAATAATAATTATAAAGATATTGTTTCTAATTGTGATAATTACCATGTATACGATAAAAAAAATAAAAATAAAGTCCATGTTGAACAAAATGTTCACATGATAAATTACGGTAATGTAAATACTAAAAATAATTCAGATGTTCTCTGTAAAGAAGATGAAAATGAAAAACATACAAACATTAATAATCATAATGATAATAATTTTAATGTAAATAAAGAATTATCAATTAATGACAATGTATATGAAAATTTTATAAGGGAATATAAAAATCTACAATCCTTATTTTCATATAATAAAAATAAAATCGAAGATCATTTAAATCCTCTCACGCGTATTATTGAAAAGAATAAAGAGGACAACATTATTTTAGAAAATAATATTAACAAGTTTATTTTAAATGCACATGAGGGTTTATCAAAAAAAATGCTGAATTATCATTTAAATGAAGAGGAGGGCGTCCAAGGAATGAAATCTATTGAATATGATAATAATAATGATGATGATAATAATAATGATGATGATAATGATAATGATAATAATAATAATCATAATAATGATGATGATAATAATCATAATAATGATGATGATAATAATAATAATCATAATAATGATAATAATAATGATAATAATAATCTTAATAATAATCATAATAATGATGATGAAACCATTATTAGCTATTCAAAAAGTGACTTATCAAAAATTGTAGAATATATAAATAATGATGATATGGAAGAAATGGAAGGATTTATTAATAGTAATCCTGTATTACAAAAAAAAAAAAATAATAAAAAAAATAAAAATGAACAGAATAAAGATAGTATATCAACAAGAAATAGTAAACATAATAGTACACATACACTTAATTGTAAAAATAATAAGGATCTTAAGAATTTGTTCACAAGTACAAATATAATAGATGAATGTATTCATAAAAACAACAACAATAATAATAACAATAATAACAATAATAATAACAATAATAACAATAATAATAACAATAATAACAATAATAACAATAATAACTATAATAATAATAATAGTGGTGATATGAAAAATATTGAAAGAGAAAGCAATAATTTACTTCATTCTCCAAATAATTATATGAAAAAAAAAAAAAAAAAAAAAAACTTAAAAGAAAAATTAAATAATAACATTAAACATAATGAAATAATTACAAAGTCATATATATTTCCAACAAACAAAATAATAAAACATGATAAGTGTTTAGAATATGAAACAAATAATTCAAAACATATGTTACATAAAAATATTAATAATATATATAACCAAAGTGGACATAATTTTTCTCTTAATGAAGATATTTTAAAAGAGGTTTTAACAAAAGGAGAATATAATGAACAGTTGATGAAAAAAAAAAAAAGTAAAAATAATAAAATAAATAAAAAGACTTTAAATAATAAAGAAACATTTTTACATAAACAAATCTCAGATAAATATGATAATGTACATACATATATAGTTGATACGGGAAAAGATAAATATTCTCTTAGTGATAATGAAAATCAAGACAATTTTACAAAAGAGCGGGCTCTTCATTCGAAAAAAAAAATCAAAGGAAAAAAAAATATTAAGAGCAATGTAAAAATGGTATCTCCAAATAAAGAGAAGAAAAAGGAAAGAACAATGAAAAAACAAAATGATAATAATGGTAAGAATCTTAATAATGATGAAAGTGATGATAATAATAGTAACAACAATAGTAACAATAATAGTAACAATAATAGTAACAATAATAGTAACAATAATAGTTATGATGAAAGTAATATTTATGATGAAAACACCAACAGTATTAATAATGATAATTTAAAAAATGTAAATTTAAGTGATAATGAGAAATATCATCAACGTTCTGAAGAAGAAAATATAAGTGATTATGTGTATCAAGAAGATCATAGTGATATTTCATATAAAGAAATTAAAATAAATATGAAATCATTGACCAGCTTTGATAAAGAAAAAAAGAGATATACAATACAAAATCTTGAAGAAATTAAAAAACAATCCAAAAAAATTATTAACAAAAATGAAAACGAAAAATATTTATATAATAGTGATTATATGAACGATTCATGTAATTTCGTGATGGAAAAAAAAGAAAAAAAAAAAAAAGCAGAACAAGAAAATTATGATAATAAATATGGTAATAAATGTGGTAATAAATATGGTAATAAATATGGTAATAAATATGGTAATAGTTATGATAATAATTATGATAATAGTTATGATAATAGTTATGATAATAGTTATGATAATAGTTATGATAATAGTTATGATAATAATTACGATAATAACGATGGACATAATAATCGTAATAAATGTGATAAAGATAATTATAATAATAAAGATAAATGTCTTCTCCAAGATCAGGTTTTTAATTATGATAATCGTAAAGGGAAAAAAAAAAATAAAGATGATATATTAAAAGATCAATATAATGATGAACATATAAAAGAATATTTTCATTCCTTAATAGAAGGACAAGTCTCTAAAAACAATAAAAACAAAAAAAAAAAAAATTCGCAAAGAGATTATAGTTTGAATAAATCTACTAAAGAAAAAGGAGTAAAAAAAGAACGTCTTTTACACAATAAACATTTTAAAGATAGTGATTCGGAAGAAGATCAGAACAACAGAAAAAATAAAAACAATAGTTATTTAAAAAAAACGGATCATCAAGAAAATGAAAAAGATAATGAATATGAAAACGAAAAAAGTTATAAAAAAAATACACGTCCTTATTATGAAGAAGATCAAACATCTTATCGTGAACAGAATATTCAAGATTGGTCATCATACACAAAAGATAAAGAAAATAAATTAAATTTGAATAATGATATAAATATGAATAAAGGAAATGACCCAGACATAAGCCGTACCAATAAAAATGAAAAAAATAAAGAAGATAAATATGATAAATATGAAAAGAATGAAAAATATGAAAAGAATGAAAAATATGAAAAGAATGAAAAATATGAAAAATACAAAAAAGATAATAAAAATCAACCAGATGATCCACTTTATGATAATATTAAAAATTTCGATAATGATAATAAAGGGTTAGAGTTCTTTTCAAACAATTTCTTTCATATTAAAAAATTTATAGAAAAAAAAGACAGTGAAAATGTTCATATGTCAAAAATTGAAAATTCACAAAAAGAAGAAGAATTAAATCTTAAAAGAAATAACCTGAACAGTTCAGGTAAAACAGAAAAACTTGAAAAATTCTTAGGAATATATAAAGAAAATAATGAAGCTATGGATTTTTATAAAAATGTGTTGATAGAAGAAAATAATAATATAAATATATCAAAAAATATGATAAATAAGAATAGTTTAATTGTTGATCGTGTTAAGGATAATATATCTAAAATAAATCGTTATAATAGTGATGATACATATATGAAAATGGAAAATAATTATGATAATAAAAAAGAAATAGACCATTCCGATGTTATAAATGGTAATAATAATAATGATAATAATAATAATAATAATAATAATAATAATAACAACTACAATAATAATAATAATAACAATGTTGATAAAAATAGGAGTAATAATTATAATAATAATGATATATATATGTGTAAAAATGTAAAGAATATAATTTTATCATTAGAATTGAGTAATGAAGAAAAAATTAATGAAGTCAGAAAAATTTTGTTTTATTCATCTAGTGATGAAAAGAAATATATTATGAATGAAATATTAAATATATTATATATTTATCCACAATTATATGTTTCTTGTATTATTAGTTTGTTTTATTTATTTATATTAGACAATGAAATCTTTGAAAAATATTTTAATGCTGATGATTTAGTATACCTCTTTAATGAAAAAATAGATTTTAGATATGCTGAGTGGTTCTTAAAAACATACTTATTTTATAAATATAAATATTCTGATAATACATATACAAAGGGATCTATATATTATATAAAGAAGGGTTCATCAAGAAATAGTATAAACAGAGAGGAAATCAGTATGTATGGTGATCATCAGCATGTCAAGGTAGAAAATATAAAAAAAACTTATGTAAATGAGGGAAACCAAAAAGATGATGATAACAAACAAAATTGTGGTGATAACAAACAAAATTGTGGTGATAACAAACAAAATTGTGGTGATAACAAGCAAAATTGTGGTGATAACAAACAAAATGATGATGATAATAATAATAATCAAGGAGGAGGCCATAATGTTAATTACTCGACAAGTTTAAAAGGAATCCATAAAAACACATTTGATCCTTTTTTTGAGAAACATAGTAATAGTTCACTTATAGATTCAGGTGATGATTACTTATGTGATATTAATAATTTATCAAATAATAAAAAGGATATATATATCTTATGGACATATTTTGAGAGCTCTAAATGTGTAGGCTATAATGAATGTAAAACATTATTAAGTTTATGCTTAAAAAATGAAAATGAAACATCTATTAATAATATTAGTGCTTCTAAAGTTAGAAGTTTAGTTATATCCATATGGTCAAATATACCTTCTTCTAAACCGAAACGTTCATTTATAAAATTAATATTTAATTGGATAAATAGTAAAAAAGATGATTTATATAAAAAAAAAAATTTATTTTATTTATTAAAATCTGAAAAGAAAAATAATAAGAATTTATCAAAAATATGTTTTAATTATTTCTTAAATTATCTAATTAAATATAAAGATAATTGTTCAAATGATATTATATATATATTATATCTGATAGATGAAAATGAACTAAAAACATATTCGAAAAATTTTATACAAAATCATAAAATAAATTTTAATCAATTTATATCTATATGGAATATTATGTGTATATTATTTTGGGATACTGATCAAATTAATAATTTTACATTTTTGCAAAAAAATAAATATTATTATTATGATTTTATGTTAATATTTTTAAAAACATTTTATGATTATATAAATGTAAATAGAGACATGAGAGAAATTATGAAAATGAAATTGAAGAAGACTTTTCTCACCGGATATCATCATGATGTTGAGGTACATGAAGAACATATCCCCCTTTACCAAGAAAAAAAATATATTGATAATAAAGATAACAATTTAAGTTTTAGTTATATGAAAAAAATGTCTCTCTCGAATTCATCTATAAATAAAGAAGACAAATGTGGGGATCAAAATGAATATCTCAATCTTTTTGATATTGAAAATATAATTAATAATTTTAATTTTACTGATTTTGTAAATAATGAAATTAGTAGAGACAATTATTTCGATTCCTTCTTTGGAGCGAGCAATATGCCTACCCCCAGCATGTCGCATATATCTTTCACTGGTGAGTCTATGAGGAAGTATATATGTATATATGTATATATGTTTATATGTATATATGTTTATAAGTATATATGTTTATATGTATATATGTATATTTATTTATTTATTTATTTTTACCTACGTTTACTTACATCGATTGCATGCTTATGACCACACGTTTTTTTTATTTTCAGGAAATCGTACAACTGAGTATGAGAAAAACACACGTCCTAATTACAACTCTCCATTCACGCACCCCTTATGGAGAAATCGTGAAAATAAAGAACGAAATTTACAAAGAATAAAAGAAGAAGAAGATAGATTTAAAAGGAGTGGAGATGTACCTTTAACAGAAGCTTATGATATAGAAAATTTAATATTTTTAGGAATATGCATAAAAATAGTAATATGTAGAATATCTAACTTATTAAATGCTAAATCATGTTTACAACAATTTCATTATTTTCTAAATCACAAAAGGTTAGGTTTAAAAATATTTAAATATTCACATATTATATTAGTTTATTTTATACCATTTTTTAAAAAATATTATTTTTTATGGAAATTTATTGAACATGAAATAGATAAAGACATAATGCATCTTATAAAATATATTATGGATCATTTAGAAAATATGCAAGTAGAAAATATACCTTTAAGTTTATGTAATATTAATAATACTTCTAATCAAATGCTTCCGGGTGTATCAAATCAAAATATGAATGAACATATGTATGCTGAAAATTTACATAATATGAATAATATACATAATAATAAATTTTGTCTCTCAACCCATCGTCACACACAAAATATTTCTAATATGAATAGTACACATAGTAGCAGTGTTAATAATAATAATTTTAATAAAACAAATCATAATATTTCTGAAAAGATAATAAAAAACAAAAGTGATATATATATTTTTTTGAAATCAACAAAAAATAATATGTCTTTTGATCAAAATGGACATCTTGTTAATAATAACATTAATTTTATGAAAAATAAAAATTTAGATTTATGTAAAGAACAAGAAGAAGAAAAACATAAAAGTTTTCAAACTTTTAATTATATAAAAACGAAACATAATAATATACAGAAAAATAATGTATATGGAAAGCATATGATTAATAATAGTTTAAGTGATATAAATCTGTTGAAAAATAAAAAAAGTGAAAACAAACATGGAGAATTCGTTAATCTAAACAATATGAAATATTCATTATATAGAAAAAACAAAAATACTATGGATGATGATAGTATAGGAAAAAATAAACATGAATTTATTGGATCTTTTAATAATAATAAGAATAATAATAATTTATCATATGCTATAAATGATGAAGATGATGAACATTATATTTCATATGATGATATGTTTAGAAATTATGATAGTGAGGATAGTAATATATCAAATAGTAAAAATACATCAGAAAATTTTAATGTAAAAGATTTTATTACAAATTTGCATTTTACTAACCTAGATGATGATAATAATATTATATCTAAAAATTTCTTTTCTTCATCGAAAAGGTTAAATGAACAAAAATGTGATCTCAAATGTGAACAAAAATGTGAACACCAAAGCTCATCTGTAAAAATGCAAAATAACAAAATAATAAACAAAATGAAATATGATCCTTTTTTATCATCTTCCGAATCCTCTAACTACAATCAAGACAAAAATATTATGTATATGTATTCAAATGAACAAAATTATAAGGATTCAAAAAAAGTATTATCTGAAAAAAAAAAAAAAAAAAATTTGATAATAAATAATATTAATCATATTGATTCTAATGTATCACATACGAATAAAGAATTTATAGAAAAGGATCAATCCACAAGTATAATAGGAAGTTTAGGACAAGATGATTCTTTTGATAAAACATCACATAAAGATACTCATTTTGATTATCATAAAAACAATCATTCAAATTTAACAAATAATCATGTTATGAAAAATGTAAAACACATGAAAAATATAAAACAACATTATAGTTATGATGATAATAGTACGTCCAAGTATGAAGAACATGTTAACGAACATACTATACGTAAAAATGCAAACAGAAGAAATTCTTTGTATTCATATCCTACACAAAATAGAATATCAGATCAAATGGAAAATCAAAAAATAAAAAAAAATACAAGTCTAGAAAAAAATGTTCATCATATGAATGATAATTATGACGAAATTAATTTTACGGAAAAGTACTTTGAGCAAGACTACGGGTCTGACCAACCTGATCAACGTAATGATAGTATGGATTGTGTAGATCGTGTGGATCGTGTGAATCGTGTGAATCGTGTAGATCGTGTAGATCGTAATAATATTGAAGATGTACGTATGGGAAGAGTTAAAATAAAAAAATATTTAATGCTTCCTATAAATAAATTTACCTTTGAAAATATGACTAAAAGAAATTATCCACATCCACCTGTAGGATTAATGAATTTAGGAAATACATGTTATTTAAATAGTTTATTACAAGCCTTATATAGTACAGTGTCTTTTATAGTAAATTTGTTTTTGTTTAAAATAAATGAAACAAATAATAAGGTTATGGCTGTTCCTAATTATGAAATGTATAAAGGTCAAATGCATAAAGAAAATACGCATAGTGAATTAGATTATTTTTTAGAAGAAATCAAATCCTTTTTTAAAAATATGTTAACTACAGATAAGTCATATATATCTGCAGATAGAGTTTTAAATATGTTACCTGTAGAACTAAATAATAGAAATCAACAAGATGTAACAGAAGTTTTTAGATATATATTTGATAAATTAGGTGGTTCGGAAAAAGAATTTTTAAGATTAATTTTCTCAGGAGTTGTAATACAAAAAGTACAATGTCAAAAATGTCTTTTCATTTCAAAAAAAAAAGAAATTATACATGATCTATCATTTCCCGTGCCTATAAGTACGAATGAAAAATTATCAATTCAGAGGTTTTTTGATACATTTATACAAAAAGAAAAAATTTACGGAAATAATAAATACAAATGTTCAAGATGTAATAAAAAAAGAAATGCCTTAAAGTGGAATGAAATTATATCACCTCCTTGTCACTTGATATTAATTCTTAACCGGTAAAAAAAAAAAAAAAAATTTATTAAAATAAAGGCGCATATATAAATATAAATATATAAATATATAAATATATATATATATATATATATATATATATATATATATATATATATGTGCACATACATAGATAGATATAGATATATATTTATTTATATACATTTATTTATTTATTTACATTTATTTGTATATATTTATTTATATATACATTTATTTGTACATATTTATTTGTATATACATTTATTTAATTATATTTATATATATATATATATATATTTTCCCCCCATTTGTTGTATTCTCCTTATATTAGTTATAATTGGTCCTTTAGCTCGAACGAAAAAAAGAAAATCAAGACGCACGTTAAAATTAACTCCAAAATTGTAGTAAATAATTTTGACTATAAATTATATGGAGCAATAATACATGGTGGGATATCAGCATCATCAGGACATTATTATTTTATAGGAAAAAAATCTGAAAGACAAAATAAAAAAAAAAGTTCATGGTATCAAATGAATGATTCTGTAGTAACAAAAGCAAATTCAAAAATGATTAATAAAATTTCAAAAGATTTATCAAATGACCACACGCCTTATGTCTTGTTTTATCGTTGTAAGCAAGCACCCATATCTCCAGATTTGTACTTTTAACAAGAATAGAGAACAAAAATTAAGCATAAATATGTATAGGCATATAATATATATATATATATATATATATATATATATATGTAAATATATATAATGGTATATATAATAAAATATATATGTCCTTTTTTATGTAATTTTTATCCATTCATGTTAATTTTTTTTTTTTTTTTTTTTTTTTTTTTGGTTATTTTTAATTAAATTAAATTATGAATTAAGAGAAGATAAAATAAAGAAAAAAAAATTTTTTTTTTTTTCCATATGTTTTGTGTACATAAATATTTTTTTGTGTGATTTTTTGTTATTACACATATATATATATATATATAATATATATATATGTAATCTCATAATTATTTATTCCGATGAAATTTTTCTTTCTCTTTGATAATTATATTTTGTTAATATTTATATGAACTTTGTTTAATATATATATATTTACCTATTTATTTATTTTTATTTTTATTTTAATATTTAATATTTAATTTTTATATTTTTTATAGATTTTTTTAATAACTCATTTGTACTATATTAATAAACTATATATATTTTATATATATTACATATTAATATGTTTAAAATATTTGTATTTTTGTGAAAATACAAAATGTGGGCAGGGTATAAAAGAATCATAATAAATTGTTAGATATATGCATATTCTATTATTATAGATTAAAAAAATATATACAAATTATATATTTTAATCGTAAAAAATAAACAAACTATATATACATATATATAATGACATAATATATATATATATATATATATATATTTAATTCCACAAATAATAAAGTCTTGGTAAACATTATTGTTTTTTAAAAAATTAACCACATACAAAAAGAAAATAATAACAATAATTATATTATTTGCATTTTATACCTTTTCGACGTGTACTTTAAAAAATCTCAAAAAAAGGTCATTTTAAAGAAAAGAAAAGAAAAGAAAAGAAGAACTTTTATTTTTATCAAATCTAAAATGAAAACATAATTTGTATTAATTCGTATAAATATATTTGTATATATATATATATATATATATATTTTTATATATATATTTTTTTTTTTTTTTTTTATTCGGTTTAATATTAAATTATACTTTT
Organism: Plasmodium billcollinsi; assembly: GCA_900257145.2. Classification (NCBI taxonomy): domain Eukaryota; phylum Apicomplexa; class Aconoidasida; order Haemosporida; family Plasmodiidae; genus Plasmodium; species Plasmodium billcollinsi. Next base: position 124,003 of record LT990230.1, read on the forward strand.
ATTTTGTTTACCAAATCTCCAGTAAGGCAAAATATGTCATTATGTATACAATTCTCTAATTACACATATTGAACAAAAAAAAAAAAAAAAAAAAAAAAAAAACTATATCATTAAACTTATATTTTATCAATTATTATTTATGCTTTTCTTATTTATTCATTTTTTTTTTTTTTTTCTTTTCATTTGTTTATTTCTAAATATAGTTTATATATAATAATATGTCATTTATCACATATTGTGCTTTAAAAAAAACTGACAAGTGCAATATTTATAATTCAAAAAGGGCTCTTTCTGTGTTTATATTTTATTTCTATTTTTTTTTATTCTTCCATTTTTATTTTGTATGTTCATCATTTGGTGTTATCATACATGAAAGTAAAAAAGGAAAAAATATCATGAGAAGAAAAACGCCAATACTAGAAATATTTGAAAATTGTATAAAAACAAAAGAAGGAAAATATTATTTTACAAAAAGATATATAACTAATTATTATAATAACCCGTTAAAAATCCAAAAAAATGACGTAACAAGTATTATAAAATATTTTTGCCATAAACCTAATGGAAAGTATAATTATGTTAGAAATATTATTACAGAAAAGAATACAAGATGTTTTTTATTTTTCTTATATCATAATTATTTTTTAGGAAACAAACAGCAAATAAGAAAATTTAATTATCATCAACAAATTAATAAAATAAATATAAAACGTTATGGGAATGAAAAAATATATATTCACACAAAAAATGATATTCATCAGGATGATCATAAGAATAATAATCAAATAAATCAAACAAATGAACAAAATTGTAAATCCTTTCATGATGAAAAAAAAGAAAATTCTAGAGATACAAACAAAATATTATATTTGATTAGCCCACGTGGATTTTGCAAAGGTGTTAGTCGGGCTATAGAAACTGTAGAACAGTGCTTAAAATTATTTAAACCACCTATATATGTAAAACACAAAATAGTTCATAATGATGTTGTTTGTAAAAAATTAGAAAAAGAAGGAGCAATATTTATAGAAGATTTGAATGATGTTCCTGATGGACATATATTAATTTATTCAGCTCATGGTATTAGTCCTCAAATCCGAGAAATAGCAAAAAAAAAAAAATTAATAGAAATAGATGCTACATGCCCTTTAGTTAATAAAGTACATGTATATGTACAAATGAAAGCTAAAGAAAATTATGATATTATTCTTATAGGATATAAAAATCATGTAGAGGTTATAGGTACATATAATGAAGCACCACATTGTACACATATTGTTGAAAATATTAATGATGTAGATAAATTAAATTTCCCATCAAATAAAAAATTATTCTATGTTACACAAACAACATTGAGTATGGATGATTGTGCTCTTATAGTACAAAAACTTAAAAAGAAATTCCCACATATTGAAACGATACCTAGCGGATCCATATGTTATGCTACCACAAATAGACAAACGGCTCTTAATCAAATATGTACAAAATGTGATCTTACTATAGTTGTGGGTAGTTCTTCTTCATCAAATGCAAAAAAATTAGTCTATTCATCACAAATTAGAAATGTACCAGCAGTATTACTTAATACAGTACATGATTTAGATCAACAAATACTTCATAATGTTAATAAAATCGCACTAACTTCTGCAGCCTCAACCCCAGAACAAGAAACACAAAAATTTGTCAACCTACTAACAAACCCTCCCTTTAATTATACCTTACAAAATTTTGAGGGCGTCCACGAAAATGTGCCCAAATGGAAGCTTCCCAAGAATCTCTTGGACATGATAAAACAAAGGGAAAAATGAAACCACAAATATAAATATAAATATAAGTATAAGTATAAGTAAAAATATAAATAAATCAGTCAAGATTTTTTTTTTATATTCTACACACAATTTTTTTTTTTTTTTTTTTTTTTTTTTTTTTTTTTTTTTTTTTTTTTGATGTCATCCCCTTATATATTATTAATATAAAAATATATATTTATCTATAGTTTGGATCTTTTTTTTTTTTTTTTTTTTCCTATCCACATGATATTGACAAAAATGAATTCTTATAAAAAAATAAAATAAAGTAAAAGAAAAAATAAAAGAAAAAATAAAAGAAAAAATAAAAGAAAAAATAAAAGAAAAAATAAAAGAAAATAACGGGGCATAATTTGAAGTTACATATATATACATATATGTATGTATTAAAACAATCAAATATCTAAACAGTTTATACCAAAGTATATAAAATAATACAATAAATATGTAGTACACAACATACAACATTTAGGTATATATACATTTTTGTATTAATTATCTATTATTGATACATGATGACGCCAATATTTAACTGAATCCAAATACTTTTCTCGATTTAAATGAACTCCACTCCCTCCTTCTGTTATTAAAGTATTTCTTAGCATAGTTATTGGGGTCATTGGTAATTCGTAATCTTCATTTTGAGCTTTGATACATATAATTGAATAATCACAATGTGAAATATTTTGTGGTTTGTTTTTCATTTCTTTATTTTCTTTATCTATTTGATCTTTAGAATATAAAATAAGATCTAGATATTTAGCTTTCATTATTTGATCTTTAATATCTTTTTTACATAACCAACGAACTAATACAGGTAACTCATTATCTCTTCTAGAAATATAATCTGTTTTTATTAAATCTCTATTTTTATTATTTATTTCCATCGTTTCGACTGTTGCTTCTGTAAAGTTCTCTATAAATATATGTTTACAAAAATCTGCATATCCAGGTAATACTTTTATTTTTCTTTCTTTTATTAAATCATTTACTTTAATAACAAATTTATCCTTATCATACGGTATATAGGAACATGATTTGTTTTTTTCATCAAACTGCTTATAACAAAACTCATCTAAGTCGACCTCACAAAAATCCATGTTTAAATTTTTTAATTTTATTTCTTTCTTATAATTTATTATATATCTTCTTTTATTTAAAAAAAATATTCTTTTATTATTTAAAAATAAAGCTTTATTTATCCCAAAAAATATAATATTCTTGCTTCTATGCATATGTTCTATGCAACACATATGTATATTCTTCAACGAAAAATAAATATATATGTATATTAATAATAACAAAATGGGAACCATGAATTTATTCTTAATAATCTAAAAATATATACTCTTTTGGATATACCAAAATAAATAAAATATTTATGAATATGTAAACGTAAATCTTTATATATATAAACATTTTTATATATAATATATTTATTATTATGTATATGTAATTATTAGGTCAAAACGTACATACCTTTATAAAAAAAAAATTAGTATATATATGTACATTCATATATTTTTAATTCTATTCATTATCTATATTAGATGGTACAAAATATTGGAAATATTAATAAAGTGCTCATTAGGAATTAAAAAATAAATAAATAAAAAATAAAAATAAAAATAAAAAATAAAAAAAAAATTAGTATATAAATTTTTATTTTGTTAAATAAAAAATTATCACATTATTTCTTTTTTTAATTTTACAAGATAATTATTGTTTGTAGAACATATAATATATGTAATATATATATATATATATATATATAATATATTATGTTATATTATTATTGAAGAGCAATGTACCACACATAAATAACAAAAAGAAATTATAAAAATAAAAAAATACATATACAACATTTACATATATATATATATATATATATATATGTGACGAAAGAATAACTTTATTATGATTAAAATAAAATGTCTTGGGAAATTTCGACATATAAATAAGGTATGCCTTTCTTTTTATTGTACCCAAAAAAATACTAAGAGTTTTCCGCTTTTGTTTTGTTATCATATTAACAATAAAAAGAAAGAGACTCCATTTTATGGTACAGCTATAAACAATAAAATATCATACTTTACTTATGAAGAAAATATAAGAATAAAAGAAAAAAAACCAAAAAAAAATGAAAATCATAAATATATAACGAAAAAAAAATGTGATATTAAAAACAACGATATAATATGTCCTTCTCAGAATTTAGAAAAGTTGGACAAAAATATCATCAATAAAGGAATAAACGAAAATATAATGAAAAATGATATTATTAATTTAATTAATAATATAAAAAATAAACAAAATGAAAATGTGAAAATCATAAATGTATTCATAAATATTATACTTGATATAAATAATAATATAAATGCTTTTTTTAATTTAAAAAAAAAATATGTTATAGGGTTTTTATGGTCCATGGTAAAAAGTATAAATATAATAGAAAATGAAAAATTATTTAAACAAAAAATAATAACACATTTAAAACATTTTTTTATTTTTTTATCTAATAAAGTTATTCAAAAAAATCTTTTAGAATCATCATATCACCCAGTAGATATAAAACAATTCATTTTTTCAATTCTTAATATGAAATTGAATGAAAGTGACATATCAAAAATTGATTCTATCAAAATACATGACCATGTAAATTTTATAAAAGATTTACAAAGTTATACATATGAGGTTAAGGTATCTCATAAAAGTGAAGCAGAACAAAATCTAGAAACAAACATATTTTATCAAGAAAATAATGAACAACAAAAAATAAAAAATTATAATGAAAATAATCAATATGAACATAGCAATTATATATATAAACAGATACAAAATAATCATTTATCTTTTTTTCAAGAATGTATAAATGTAAATTCAGTAATTCACTCTATATATGCATATATATGTGATAAAATAAAAATAATAAATATGGAAATAAAGACTGTGATTGATTTTTTAGAGCTAGCTAATAAAAATTGTACAGATGTCGTTAGTTCTCACATAAGTAGTATTTTGTTATATAAAATACAAGATAGACACAAGCGCAAAGATAATAATGATGATAATAATTATAATAATAATTATAATAATAATAATGATAATAATAATGATAATAATAATGATAATAATTATCATCACAATTATCATCACAATTATCATCATAATGGTAGAGTTAGCATTTGCAATTTTTCTATTTTTGAATTGTGTAGATTTATTAATATTATGATAAATTACAATATTAAACACACAAATAAATTTATTCACTCTATTATAAACATATTATCATATGAACAATATTACAAAAGGAAAGATAAAATAAATTATTATAATTTTAATCAATACTTATCTCATTCTGTTCATAATGAAAATGTAGATATACAAGATGATAATGATTTACAAGTATGTGTACCTAAACATTTGTGTAACACTTGGTTATATAAAGCAACTCCAAGAGATATAGCGTCTCTTATACGAGATTTTTCAAGGCTTAAGTTTATTAATTATCATTTTTATAATATTTTAATTGAGGCCTTTTTTTTTAAAACGGATCAAAGTAAAGGTAGATACATGATTTATAACAATAAAAATAACAACAAAAAAATTAATGAAATCCAAATGGAAGACAACAATAATAATGATAATAATAATGATAATAATAATGATAATAATAATGATAATAATAACAATAATAATGATAATAATAACAATAATAATAATAATCAGAAGAAGAAGAGCACTTGTTATGAGAGGAATACAACTCAATGTACATCAAAATTTAATCAAAATTTGCAACTTGGAGATATAAGAAATTATGTTGATATTTTAACAGCCCTATCTAATATTAATTATACATATGACAAATATATTAACTTATTTATTAATAAAATAGTTAAGGATGAAAAAAACTCGATTCTTTTTTTTAATAAGAAAAATATACAAAATGTTGTTATAACTTTCAGAAATCTCCTTTTATTAACATACAAAGAAAATGATATTATAAATAAGATGACAAATTTTATCGTTGTAAATAATAACCATGTTGATATAAAACAACTAATTATGATATATTATTCTTTATATAATTATATTAACAAAATATATCATATGAAAAATATAAAATATGTTGGGAATCCAAGTCAAATATTTTCTATCACAAATGATAAAGAGAATAATATAACACATAGTAAAAATGACACAAACTATAATAATACAACATATAATTATAATAAAATACATATGTATCATCATGATATGTTTAATGTAAAATATAATACAATGAAAGAAAAAGAACATCATTTTTCTTTTATTTCCATAGAATATATAAAAAAATATATATTTCAATATATGTATCAAATGTTACATATCATCCTTACAAGAAAAAAACATATAGATTCTTTACAAGGTCTAGTTAATTTTTATTATGCAACATCATTTAGTATAAATAATTTGTCTGTAAAAATGTATCATTTTTTTTATGAACATTTTTTTTATATATTAGATATAAAAAAAGGAAAAGAAAATATCATATTAGAAACGGTTGTACAAATATTCTTATTTCATTATAAAAATAATATAGTAAATAAATCATTTTTAATATCTTTATTAAATTTTACGAATTGTAATATATTAATAGATCTAGATAATTTATATACACTTACTTCAATAGCATATCACTTTAATATTATTAATCAAGATTTTCTTAATGTGAATATAAATTTTATAAATAAAGAAATAAATAAAATAGAAAATATAGAAACACACACTGCAACGGATGATATCATATCCATTACTATAAACAAAAAAAAAAAAAAAAATTATATTTATTACAATGATGAAAATAAAGAACAAATAGATATATTATATGATCATAAACAAGATGATATATATAAATACAATCAATTACATAATACAAATATTAATAATATAAAGAATTTTAATGTTTCTAAAACCAACATGGTTAATGTATATAATGAAAAAAATGATACAAAAAATATATATCATACAAATAAAATATATCATACAAATAACATATATCGTACAAATAACATATATCGTACAAATAACATATATCATACAAATAACATATATCATACAAATAAAATAATGAAATGCATTTTCCTTCTAGTTACAAATAATACATTCTTAAATACTTCCATAAGAATTTTTTTCAAAATATTAGTTCTATTAAAAAAAATGCTTAAAAAAAAAATTCATTTTAATGATGAAGATTATAAAATAATACATAAAATATTTTTGTCTTTAAATATTTATTGTAAGGGGAAACAAAATAAGAAAAAATATATGAACAATAAAATACATAGCACAAATAATCATGACATCCATTTTTATATTCAGCGTCATTTTTTTATACCTTACACAATATTAAAAGACGTTGTTAAAAGAAATATCGCATCACATAAAAAGGTACATATATCAAGCTTTCAATATAAATTATCCGATTATTTTAATAAAAAAAAAATTAAGTATAAATCAGAATATTATTTAAAACAAGGATTAATAGTAGATTTTTTAATTTTAAAAAATAATAAACCCTTTTTATTATTAGAAATTGATGGAATTTATCATTTTAATATATCTACTGATGTCTCTGACTATGATATAATACATAATAATATGTTACTTTTAAAAAATGGAAGAACATTATTCCGTAATATTATCTTAGAATCTTATGATCATCTCAAATTTTTATCAATTCCTTGGTTCTTCTTTCTACAAACGCAATGGATAAAAAATTTGGATCTTTTGTTGAATAAAAATGGGTTGTTGTAAAAATTAAAAAAATAAATAGATTATATAATTAAAAATAAAACATATTTTTTATATGATTATTATATTTATGTATCCATTGTGGCATTATATATCAATAAATAAATAAATAAATAAATATATATATATATATATATATATATATATTCTTTTGTTATTTTGTTATTTTGTTATTTTGTTATTTTTTTATTTTTTTATTTTTTTATTTTCTTATTTTCTTATTTTGCTATTTTATTATTCTGCTAATTTATTATTTTTTTTTTTGTAAGAACATTTATATATTATTGAAAACAATAAAATATTTTTTTTTATAACTTACTAATTCTCCCTTTAGTGTATATCCCACGTCAATAAAAAAAAAATATAACAAATAAATACATACATACGTACATATATATATCTACGTATGTCCAATGAAATATGTGTATGCAGTAACTTTATAATTAATCTTAACAACATTTTTTTTTAAATTAAAAAAAAATATATATATATATATATATATATATATATATATAGGTATAACATTCTCTACCCACTTGATATATATAATTAAATTACTTCTGTCCCTCACCTTTAATTTTTAAGCAACAAATTATAAGTATATATAGACACTCATATTTATCCTATTCAATAAAAACACAAATATATAATATATATATATATATATATTAATAATTTATTTATTTTATTTTTTTTTTTTTGAAAAGTATGGATATAAACAAATTATCTCTTAAGAAAAGATATATGATATTTACTTTATTTTGTGTTTACATAACAACTTGTGTTGGTATATTTTTTAATTGGATTTCTCTATCAGATTTTTTTTTTCATGGGAACGTATATATAAATCATTGTAATAATATATATGAACCTTCAGAATATGAAGGTAAAAGAACATATAAATGTGAAGAACAAGATAAAAAAGTTCAAGCACTTTATCCTATAATATTATGTTCTAATTTTATTATGTCCGCTATATCAGGTACTTTTTTTGATTATTTCGGACCTAAAATAACAGCTTTATTTGGTCATGTGTGTAATATAATATCTTGGATTCTTATAGGATTACAAAAGGAAAATAGTAATATAATTATTTTGGGTGCAATTTTTTTAGGGTTATCTAGTGATTGTTCATTTATTCCGTTGTTAAGTCTAATATATTTATTTCCAAGAAATCATACTATATATACTGTTATTTTAGGATGTTGTGCTTCCTTAAGTTTTAGTATACCCATATTCTTAGATTTATTTTCAAAAGATTGGGATGAAAAATCTTTTCAATTAGTATGCTTTTTATATTGTTTTATAATTTTAGTTCCTTTTTTTTTCATTCTCATAATATTTTTACCATGGAAACACATAAACTATAATACTCCCAAGGAGAAAGAAGAATCTCTTAATAACACACTCGATCAATTAAAAGGATATGTCATATCGAACAAATCTATAAATTTAAGTTTTAATTTTCCCACGGCTTTCACTGATGAACATATCGATGAAGAACAAGAAGGAGGGAGTTCGTTTGGAAAATGGATGTATGAAGAAAGTGAAAAAAGAAAAACAAGAAATAATACTGGGCAAATAATTCAAGAAAATAAAGTTCCTATAATTAATAAACATAATATAAATGATCTATCATGTGATATATATAATAATTATGTAAATTCTAATCATACAATAAATTTTATGAACAAAAAATATACAAAACAAAATATATATTCATTACAAGATATGCAAAATAATTCAAAGGTACCAGATGTATATAAAAGTAGTCCTTTAAATATATCTGTTAAAAATATGAGCCAAATTATATATACTAATAGCTCAATGAATTCATCTAATTTGGTTTTCAGAAAAAGTAACGATAAGTTGAATGAACATATAAAATATGATGAAAATGATTTCACAAACGATATCTCAAATAATAATAAAATAAATTATTATATAAGTAATGAGAAATATTATAAAAATATATATTATATAGATAATAAAAATGAGAATAATGAAAATAGTATAAAATGTAATCCAAGAAATGAAAAGGAGATTGAAAAAAAAAAATATATATATTCCTTTATCCATATATCAACATTATGGAAAGAAATAAAGATCATATTTTTTTCTTTAAAATATTTAAGTATATGTTATTATTTTACAATATATAATTTATCGTTAGTTAATTATAATGAATGTGCAAAATTGTTTTTTAAAAATTATGACGATATACAAAATATGTTGAAAATATTTGGACCTTTATCAGTTATACCATGTGCATTATTTGGTATATTAATTCAAAAAATTCATATACTTATATTAATATTTATACTATTAACTAGTAGTATATTTATGTATCTATGTGCACTTATTAAATATAAACTTTTTTCATATTTCAGTGCATTTTCCTATCTAATTGTAACGGGATGTTATACTACACAATTATATTGTTATATCCAAGTTATGTTCCCTATTAATCACTTTGGGAAAATAGCTGGAACTACTAGTATGATAAGTGGTCTCTTATCTTTACTAAACATACCTATTTATAATTACTACATTGTAGATTATAACAACAATGATCCTACTCCCTTTGCATATTTTGTGATAGGACTCTTACTATCAACTTTTCCTCTTCTCTATCTTATTTACAAAAGATGTCACACTAATAAGTAAATACATTCGTTAGTTCAAAGGAACACGTACTACACGAAGATAAATAAGGATGATAAAATAAACAAATAAAAATATATAAATATATTAATATATATATATTAATATATATATGCTACTACATTTTCATGTTAATACAAAAATCTAATAATAAAATAAAACAGTACATATACATTATGAAGTTTTTTAATAGAAAAATATTATTTTATTTTATTATTTTGTTTTTTTTTTTTTTTTTTTGTGTAGAAATGGATAAGCAGTAATTGGTGTGTATACACACATATACATGTGCATAAGTTTATATACTTTATTTATTTATTACCCTTTAATATAAGGCTAAAGAACATATTCACACATATATATATATATATATATATTTATTTATTTATTTATTTACAAGTGCACAGATATAAAACCTTACGAAATATTATTTTTTCAGAAAGGGATTTAATACGTTCACATATATATATATATTATATAATATTTTTTTCAAGTTAAAATTGTTAAAATAATATTATATAGAGAAATGCTTTATATAATATTACAAACACTAGAAGTTATCAATATATATATATATAAAGAAAAATCAATAAGAAAGGAAAGAAATAATTTAAAGGAACAAAAAAAAAAAAAAAAAATAAATAATAATAATAATAATAATAATAATGAAACAAGAATAAATATGAAAATAAAAGACAGTTCTTTATTTTTATTTTTATTTTTTTTAATTTTTTAGAAATATTAAAATGTAAAAATATTTGTTCCACTACATTCTTAAAATTTCACATAAATATCATCAGCTAAAAATAAACACACTAGATAAAATCCACAAAAACATAAATTACATATACAATAATTGTATATGAAAAAAATAAATTATATGATGTTATATTCTTCCTTATTTCTATTATCAGAATACACCATTTTTTTTTTTTTTTTTTATATATATATTTAATTCGTCCTCTTTTACAAGATCTATAGAAATATTACGTGTATTTTTTAAACATATTAATAGAGAAAAAAAAAAATTATAATAAAATAAAAATAAGACGTTACACATAAATGACCCAAATACATTAAGTTGTTTTGTTATTTAAAATTACAAGTCTTCTTTTTTTTTTTTCTTGAATATTTAATAAATATATGGATATATATAATGGAGGCCATAATATTAAATTTGAATTATTTACTTTTTGAGGATTTCTCCTTTTTTTTTAAAAAAAAAGAAAAGAAAAAGGGAAAAGGAAACAACCAAGCAAACAAACTAACAGAAAATATAAAAATAAATATGGTAGGATGATTTATTCCTAAATTAATAAAAAAAAAAAAAAAAAAAAAGGCCTAAGGAAGAGTATAATGAAAAATATTATAATAAATAAATAAATATATATATATATATATATATATATATATACAAATTTCTTATAAAAGGATTTATAAAAAAAAGAAAAAGACCATAAAAAAATCATATAAAATCTATGGTATATTTTTATACTTATTCATTTTATTTTATGGCCTTTAAACAATTTCAGTTATAAAAATTTTGGTTACAAAACCACATTATGATCTTTATATCTTTTAAAATAAACAATTGTAAAATAACATTATTTATATATATAAATATGTAAAAAACCACAAAAAGAAAAAAAATAAATATATTACTATATATATATAAAATATTATATATGGAGAAAAAAAAGAAAAGAAAAAGAAATATAAATATAAATACATATATATTTATATATATAAAAACATGCACATTTTTTTTTTATATATTAATATTATATAATATACATATATATATATATATATATATATATATGACATAGATATTATATTATATTATTTTTTGTAAAAAAAACAAATAAAAATTTTATAAATTTCATCAATTTTTAATAAAGAAAGAAAAAAAAAAAAATAAGCCAAAGCCTAACACTAAAGGTTATATTTATTTGTTTTATTTTTTCGGAGAGTCTCCTGGCTTTTATTTTTATTATATTTTTTATATATTTACTTGTATATATATATATATATATATTTATATATTTTCATTTTCATTTAAATTTTTTTTTTTTTTTTTTTTTTTTTCTTTTTTTTTTTTGGTATTAAATATTTTTGTTATTATATATTTGGTTATATTAATGTTATTTATTATAGAATATGTTAAAAAAGTACATACTGTTTATATACGCATTCATAATTGTATAAATTATATATATATATATATATATATATATATGTAGAGTTTAAAAAAAAAAAAAACACACAAAACCCAAAATAAAACACGTTAAAAAGGAAGAACCACAGAAGAGAAAAAAAAAAAAATAGTTGCAACCATTAGATAAGAGAAATAATTTAATTGAAAATAAAAAGGATAGAGATAATCATACATAAATGTTTGTGATATATTTATAATGTTTACATTTAAAATTGTACTTTGTATGAATATTATTATTTAAGTTAAAAAAAAATATATATATATATATATATATATATATATATATATATATATATATGTATATATTTTATTATATAGCCGTTTTATAAAAATACCTTTTATTTCTTTCCAAAAGTACATCCATTTATATTTTATCACATACATATAAATATATATGTAATATTTTTGAAAGATTATTTTTTGTAACTTTTTTGTATGTGTATCATATATATATATATATATATATATATATATATATATATATATATATATATATATATATATATGTATATTTATATTTATATTTATAGAAATATAATTACACATAACGAAAGAAAAAAGTGCAATCATTTAATATAAAATAATATTAATCATATACGCAAATATATCCTTATACAGCACATATATATATATATATATTACATATATACATTTTACTTTTAAAAATATGAGAAACTCAATATTCCATAAGATTATAAAAATCGCCAAAGGGCTGAAGCTAAAGACCAACCCTGATTTACCAGGTGCCAAACAAAAGACGCCATTAAACATAAAAAGATTTTATTTATTAATAATATTAGTTATATATACAGCTACCTCAGCATGCATATATTTTGATTGGAGTGCTATAAGAAACTTATTATTACATGTTGGAAAATATAAATATTTAAATGTAGATGAATATAGTGATATCACATTATCTCCTCAATATAAACGAATTAATGGATTATATCCTCTAACCTTAGCAGTACATTTTACAACATCTGTTTTTTGTGGTTTTCTTTATGATCATATAGGTCCAAAATTTACAGCAATAATAGGGCAGTTATTTAATATTATTTGTTGGATTTTATTATCAATAGATATAAAAGGTATAGATACAACTTTATGGGGTTTTATATTTTTAGGTTTAGGAGCTGATACAGCCTTTATTCCAGTATTGACAGTATCTAATTTGTATCCTGATGCATCTACATTTATTATGACAGTTGTAGGAGCTGCAGCTTCATTAAGTTATGCAGTACCAGCAACATTAAATTTAGTTTTGAAATACTTTCCAAATCTTTCATTTAGTTATATTTGCTATGGATATATTATACTTATTTTAATCCCTTGCTTATTAACGGCAGTTTTTTTATTACCTTTAAAACCTTTCAAAGCTTTAGATTATTATTTAGAAAAAAATAATAAAACAACAAAACCTACCAATGATGAAGGTAGAAGTAGAAGTTCAAATAATTATTATATAGATGAAGAAGATGAATTTAATTTTAAAAATAATGCAACTGGAATGATAGATAAAGATAGTGCAGAAAATAATATCAACAGTGATCAACACAATTATCACAAGAATGATAATATATCTTCTAATGATTTGGAAAATAATATAAAAACTAACAATAACAAAAACAACAACAAAAACAACAACAATAATAATAATATTACAAAAAAAAATACAAAAATTAGTGATCAAAATACTGTAAAAAAAGATAAATCTATAAATTCTAATAAAAATATATTACACGATGAAGAAGACTTCCATAAAAAAAGTATATTCCTCTTTTTTAAAATCTTAATTAGTTTTCCAAGTGTATGTGTTATCACATATTTTATACTTTTTAATATCTCCACTGTATTTTATGGTATGGTTACTGATACATATTTTAGTTATGATAGATCAATTATAAATGTAATTAATATTCTTATGCCCTTATCGAGTATTCCATGTGTTATTTTTGGAAGATTCATAAATAAATATGGAGCTTGTATCATTATTCTTACTATTAATATCTTATCAATTCTTATGCATCTAAGTGCCTTAATCAAATTTAGATTTGCTGGTTTATGTTCAGCTTTCTTATATATGTGTGTTACAAGTGTTTATACAAGCCAAATCTATTGTTATATTCAAAACAGTTTCCCATCTATAATTTTTGGAAAATTATTAGGATTCGCTAGCTTGTGTGGAGGAATCTTTTCCTTACTTTGTGAAAAATTATATGATTTAATAATAATAAAAGACAATTCTGGTATTGACCCTACAAATATTTCTTTACTCATAGTCATAGCATTCATTATTATGTTATTACCTTTAAGTATTTTGTACGTGCGAAAATATGAAAGATCCATAGAAAATCTTGGAGAAAAGGATAAACTCCCAATGAATTGAAATGTAAAGAAAAATAAACACGAAGTTTTAAAAATTATAATATCAATTGTAATAAAAAAGAAAATTTTTTAAGGTTAACCATATCACACAATTATACATACATATATATATATATATATATGTTACATATTTATTTTATTTTTAATATATAATAAAATTTTTATATTTAAAATATATATACATGTGTATACCTAATTAATCTTATACATTTTTATAACACATTTATTAGTTGTATACCCTTTTTTGTTTTTTTTTAATATGTTCTTTTTTAATATATATATATATATATAGTTTTTATATATAATAATGTTAATATATATACATTTAATATAATACCTTTTTATAAAAGCTTTTTTCTTTTTTTTAATTATATATATTATATGTCTATCTATCTATATATATATATATTTGTAAAACTTTATAATTTAATATTTTTATCAAGTTATTTAATTTTTTTTATTTTTAAAGAACTTTTAACATTTACATATAATTTGAATATACGTTTGTACATAGACTTTTCATATGGATAATGCATTTACAATTTAATATATTTTAGTTTTATTATCTTTTTTATTTTATTTTATATTCTCTTAAAATGTTAATATATTGGCATATTCCTTCCGGATTTAATGCTCATTAAAAATTCAACTAGTTAAAATATATATTCACCAAAAAAAAAAAAAAAAAAAAAAATAATAAAATATAATAAAATAAAATAAAATAAATATATAAATAAAAATTAATATTAAAAGTGTTAAAGCAATTAAATATTCTAATGGATATACATATACATAAATATAAATATGTGTGTAAGTGTAAATGCTTTTTCAGTTATATACATCTGTAATAATATATTACAATATATATATAATATTATATAATATATATATATATATATATATAAGTATACCATCCATGGTAAATTTAACATACGTATAAGCCCCATTCGGTGATGTCCAATAAAATATATTATAGAACACACGTTACATTTGACTCGCTATTTTAATATTTATATCCTTTGAGAAAATTTTTATATTTTCTACAATGGTAACTATAAGATTAATAACTTATTAAGTTATCAGCTTTTCTTAAAACATTTATATAAATAAATGTTTATCTCGGGGACTTTCCTAACAGAAGAAATGAAAATCATCTTTTCAAAAAAAAACGGATTTTCTGTATATTTTCTGCAAGTAACATTATTACGTTAAATTTGACAAGGACAATTTACAAACATAATATATATGTATATATATTAAGAAGAAATAAATAAATAAATAAATATATAAATATATATGATCCTTCAATCTTGTACAGTTCTATCTTCAAATATGTTTGATTAATATGATGATCATATATTTCTTCTCATTTTTGATAACAAAATCATTTCATTACATTATTCCAATAAATTTAAATTTTCTTTTCTTTTTGTCCTTTTTAATCATAAATTATCTATACCAATATGTATATTAACAAACTATTCAAATTCCTTTAATTCCGACATTTCATAAATACATTCATCCAAATACATAAAATTCAAACTATTCCAATTTCATATATATTAACTCCTCAAAATTCATTAATACTCAAAATACAAAAAAAAAAAAAAATAATAAATATATCTAAAAAGGTTAAATCATCATATATATTGCCATTTTGAAAAAATTATTATGATAATATATATATATATATATATATATATATATATTTATGGATTTTTTTTAATTATATTCTTACAAAAAAAAAAAAATAATAATAAATAAATAAATACTAAAAAATTTTAATAAATATAAAATAAATAAATAAAAATGAAAAAAATATAAAATAAATATATAAAAATGAAAAAAATATAAAAATAAATAAATAAAAATGAAATAAATATAAAATAAATATAAAATAAATATAAAATAAATAAATAAAAATAAAATAAATATAAAAAAATAATAAAATAATAATAATAAATAAATAAATAATACATATATAATATAAATTTAGAAAAAATAAAAAATTAAATATATTAAATAAATTTTGTATTTTTTTTTTTTTTTTAATTGAATAGCTAAATATGTAAATATATATATATATATATGTATATAATAATAGTATTTTTTTTTTTTTTTTTTTTTTTTTTTTTTTTTTTTTTCCCTTTAATTAAATAGCTAGAATATAAAAAATAATAAAAAATGGCTATATTATGAAAATTTTATTATTTTTTATATGTATTTTATTAATTCATATATTTTTTTTATTTCCTTTGGGTTTCTCCAAAAGTGTGATTAGTGGTTATATATATATATATATATTATATATATATATATATATATCTTTTATGTAAAAGAAGATTTATTTTAAATTGTTTTTTCTTTTTATCTTCACATATGATCATAGAAGGGAAAAAATATTATATATATATATATATATATATATTATATATTAAAAATGTACGATCCTATACTAAATATAATATTACCATTTTAAATTGTATACTGTATCAATAATAGATATATTATTTTATAAAAGAATTTTTTATTTATTTATTCTTTTTTTTTTTTTTTTTTTTTGGTGTATCCTAACATTTTTTTAAAAAATCAAGGGTATAGTTCAATATATATATTATTAATTCATTACTCAAATTAAAATATCCATCTTTTGACAAGATGTAAAATTTCAAAGTATTCATTAATTTATTAAAAAACTAAAGAAAATGTAACTTTTCTTTTCCTCCTCGTTCCAATATCTTTTCTTAAAAATGTAATACATAGGTGTATAAAAAAATTTTAATATATATTTTTTAAAAATAATCCAGATTCCTTTTTTTTTTTTCATAATAATTATGTGTGTGAACATATATATTTGTTCATTCCTTTTAAAAAGCTCATCACGATCGTTAATATTATTTAAACTCTTTATATTAGGTAATAGCATTAACGTTTGATATATTGCTTTATATTTAGAACATTGAGTTTGATATTTTTGGTATTCTTTTTTTTTTTTTTTTTATGGTCATTTATAATTCACATATATATATAACTATTTCATATTATAAATTAGGAATTCAATTTATTTTCATCATACATATGCTTTATTACAAAAAATAGGTATAAATTATATATATTTCATAATTTTTTACTTTGATCATATATAATATTCATCATTCTAAAAATATGTATATTTTAAAAATTGAACAAAGAAAGAAAAGAAAAAAAAAAAAAAAAGTATCATGATAATAAACACAATTTTCCATTTATATATATAAATATATACCTTTTAGCATATACATTCCATATTATTAATAAACAAAATTATTGTTAAAACTTATTAAAATTTTCAGGTTTTTACTCCAACTTTATTTTAAGGTTTGATATATGTAATATACACATACGTGTATATGATTATATATTTATATTTTCTTTATGACTTGTTAACAAAATGATGTAAAAAAATATAAAAAGAATAGTAACATGCAAGAATAAGATAAATTTATTTAAATAAATACACATAACACAGAAAGAACATAATTTCTGTGATAATGTAAAAGGAAAAATACAAAACTGAATAAGAAATTTTTCTTTTGCCTTTGAATTTGATAGCATTATATATGCAAAAGCATATTACATATTACATATATATATATATATATATATATATATATATATATATATATATATATGTATATATTTTTTTTTTAATTATAAATTCATGAAAAATTTAAATGAGTACGTGCAAGAAAAAGAACAATGAATTATTATTACCTATCGCAAAGTTACAGAAAAGCTTTCCTTTAATCGAGTGGTGGCAAGGAAAAGAAATTTTACATAAAATTCAAAAAAAAAATCAAAAGAATTTTGAAAAGAATCCATGTGATAGTTTATGGGGAAAATTTATAAACTGCTTAAGAAAATATCCTAATACATTTACGAAATGTAAAATCGAAGCTTCAAGGTATATGCATTGTTTGTCTTCTATCAATGCTAGTGATGAAGTACATAATAAACCAATGAATTATGTCAAAGTTTTGGAATATTTAAAAATCTTTAATGAGACAAGTAGATTTAAATATAAAAAACCCGAGTTAACAGATTATTCTTATTCTCAAAAAATATCATTCCAAAAAGGGAAAGATGACGACAATGATATTTTTTAATTAATTTAGTTTACTTATTTTATTATTTTATTTTATTTTATTTTTTTTTTTTTTTTATATTTTAATTCAGTTTTTTTGGTGTATTGATATTTGTTCAAATGAAATTTATAAAATATATATTTTTATATATGAAAGAATAAATTATACTATACACACACACACACATATATATATATATATATATATATATATACATATTTAGTTTTATATTTATAAATATAATTAGGTCCTCATTTAGACTTATGATTACCTTTTCAACTAATTTATAAATACCCAAACGTATTAACAATTATAAGTAGCCATTTAAAAAAAAAAAAAATATAATAATAATAAAAAATATGTACACATATATTTTTTTTTTTTTATTATTTCGCTAGCTATGCTTACACCTTCTTCCAACAATATTTTTAAAATAAAAAAATTCTTATTACTTGAAAAACTTGGTTATTACAATTTCTATATTATCACCTTTGAAATAAAAGGAAAAATTAATCAACAGAATTATCTATAAGTTATAATATTGCTACATTAACATATATATTATTATAATATATTTCCTTTTTATTTTTATTTTTTATTATTTTTTTTTTTTTTTTTTTTTTTTTTTTTGTCATTTATTCAGATTGCTCCGAAATTGTCAACTTCTTTTCATTATCAATTTGATTAATTTCATCCAGATTTTGCTTTTGGTCAGTTAAGGAATATATAATATCACATAAATAATTTTGTTGTTCTTTCTCTGATCTACATTTTCTCCATTTCCAAAAATGTACTTTAGCTGTTTTATATCCAAGTTGTTCAAAGTGTTGATGTTTCATTTGAAAGGATGTATGTCTTACTATTGTATCAAGATCGATAATTATTTTTTTTTCAAGCTCAATAAAATCAACAGAATAAGACTGGACAATTTGTAAAGGTACAAAATTGAGCTTGAAATTTGGAGCTACTGTATTTAATACATTTTGTACTTCATGGAATGTTTTTAAGGCTTGTAATTTTTCATGATCAATTCTGAGAAAATCATTCATTGCATTTAACCAAGAAGGAGAAATATTATTTAAGTCATATTTAAAATTAGTATGTGTAGATAAGAAATATATTGGTTCTCTAATTTTTGCTATTAATGTTAATGATTTTGGAATTGCTCTTTTAAATAATAAATCTATTAAATTAAATAATTTTTCTTTCTCAATATACTTATTATAATAGGTTGCTGCATGTATAAAATCAATCAAGATAGCTGTTTTGGTAGTATTAAATTGTTCATATTTAATATTTTCAAAAATTCGATTAATTTTATATTCTTCATTTATTTCATTCATATAAAAGGTATACAACAATTCACATAAAGTAATAACATTACAATTTTCTAAATTTTCTTCAACATTTTTATATATTACATCAATATGACTTGTTGTAGTAAATTTTAATTTTGTTAAATTATAAATAATATTTATTAATGATGTATGATGAAAATGTGATATATTATCAAAAACTAAATTACAAAGACGACGTATAAGAAAACCTCTTGGTATACCAGCCATAGATAAACTTTTTAAAGCTAATGTTACATCTTTTGTTGTGAATCTATCAATTTCTTCACACATTTTTTCCACAATTAAATTTGTTAATTCAACATCCAAATTTTGAGATAATCTCATACTCTCTAATAACTGAGTTAATAAGGTTGGAGTATATGCATCTATATTAGAAATGGTTTCTTTTTTAATATGTTCAAAAAAATATTCATTCATATTATTACATAAACTTAAGGAATAACAAATACCAACTAAATCACGAGGATTCACATTCATTTTTTTTAATACATGTTCACTTATTTTGGTAAGTATCCTTTTTATATCATTATTATTTATGGATAAACTAACTAAACGTAAAGAAAAGTTACATAAATATCTTGTATTCATAATACTAATACGATTTTCTATTTCTTCAATAATATTTATAAATTTCTCATTATCTACTATTTTCTTTCTGTCTTCAATTCTTTTTCTACTCAAATTTTTTATTAAATTATATAATTTATCAATATTCATATTCTTGTTCTCTTCAAAAAATTTTATTATATCATCATTACTCATCTGCTCTTCTAGACTATCATTCTTCTTTTCCATAATATTTGTAGATACATTTCTACACAAAATGGATTCTTTTAATATGTTACTATTAACTCGTAATTGTAAACAATTCTTTTTCCTCGATATCTCGCTTAACATTTTTAGGCTCGAAATATTACTAGCAGGTCTCCTCGTGTGCTGCAAAAATAAATTACACTTATTTACTGCGTTCTTTAAAATTCTCATTTTGTACCAAAAATTGGAAAAAAAAATTAAATAAAAAATTTTAATATGTAAAAAGAGAAAAACAAGAACGATAATTTCAACGGAAAAATGTAAAATGGAAAGTATAATATGAAAATTTTAAATGATTCTTATAAATTAAGCGCAATTACAAAAATATACATATATATGTATATATATATATATATATATGGTACCAATGAGCTATATTGTATGTATAATATATTATATATACTTTAAAGGGTAAAATAAAAAAGCTTCATAAATGTTACTATACCATTATACCTTTTTTATTTAAAAAAAAAAAAAAAATTTACCTGTAAAGATATAATATATACAAACCTGACAGTGTTTTATATAAATTCCATATATTCAATATAAAAAGAATAAAATTAATATTGTTTTTTTTTTTTTTTTTTAATGTCAATATATTAAAATGTATAGTGAATAATATATAATATAAATTTAAATGTACTCCATGCATATATGACAAAAAAAATTACATATAAGAAAAAAAAAATTAAAATAAAACAAAATATATACATATATATATATATATATATATATATTATATTTAAGTGCATTAATTTAAAATGCTTAATATAACATCCATTTACATTTATTCTTTCCTTAAAATGCCAAAAAAATTAAATAAAATAAATAAGAGTATATTCTCACTTTTAACATATATATTATATATATATATATATGCTTACATAATAACATTTATTTTATTTTTAAAGAAAATTTACTGTAATAATTTGATTAAATTTTTTTATGGGATGTATATATTCTATAATTCATATTTGTTTGTCATATATATATATATATAATATTATATATACATATGTATAGTGTGAAAAAGGTACATAGATTGTTAACATTCAATATACCATTTTACGTATTTATACGTACTTTTAGGTATTATAAATACACATAAATAAATATGTGTATATATTATTTACTTTTCGTGGGGTGAATTTATTAATATTCGAAAGAGAAATTTTAAAATATTAGTTTGTCATTAAAAATATATATATATATATATATATATATATATATATATATATTTATATATGTATCCATTTTAAATAACATATAAAAAAAAATGTCATGTTAAAATTTATACAAATCAGAAACTCTTGTAGTTAACTTTCCATTTTCCAAGTGATGCTGGAATTGTTCAGGTATAGTTATTTCCGTCCATTCTTCATCCTGTCCTTGAATATGAATATTCATTTCAGATGATAAAGCAGTGGTAAATTCACATTCTACATTTTCTTTAGATAAATAACATTCTACACCTGTACATTTATCTATAGATATAGATGAGCTTTTTCCGAGCACTTGTATTTTAACTTTTTTAGAATTTATAATTTCAATAGAAGATATTAAATTATTTAATACAACATTACATTTTACACATTTCTCTATTTGTAAAGATTTAAATTTATTATTTTCTATTACAAAAGTTGTATTCTCACAGTTATATATATTCACAGCATTGTTTAATTCTACTTGTGATAATTTAACGATCTTCCCATCTTTGTAATTTATAACATCCCACTGATCATCTT
This sequence comes from Plasmodium billcollinsi, assembly GCA_900257145.2. NCBI lineage: Eukaryota > Apicomplexa > Aconoidasida > Haemosporida > Plasmodiidae > Plasmodium > Plasmodium billcollinsi. The sequence continues at coordinate 146,914 of LT990230.1, forward strand.
TAAGTTGTATACCTTAAAAGAAAAAAAAAAAAAAAAAAAAAAATATATATATATATATATATATATATCATATGTATGTGTATATATTTATGATCATTTTGCCAATATGCACATTTTATCATGATATGCAAAAAAATTAATAAATAATAAATAATAAATAATAAAATATATTATATAGTATAATTTTCTTTTTATTTTTCTTACTTCCTTCACTTGCCATTATATACCCTAAGATGTTTTATTTTTAATCTGTTTTATTTTTATATATTTTTATTTTTTAGTTTCTATTTAGTGTGTACTTCAGAGAAATATCTCAATGATTTATATATATATATATATATATATGTATTATAACATATATTTCCTTTTGAAATTTTTATTTTTTTATATCATTAATTTTTCCTTTCTTTCTTTTTTTTTTTTTTTTTTTTTTATTATCCCTTTGTATATTTAACTTTTTTTATTTCACAATTTTTTTTTTTTTTTTTTCTTCTCACTGGGGATGTTCCATTTTGATATTTTAATTATATAAAAAAAAAAAAAAAAGAATTTTTTTATGGTCGTATTATTTTCAGTGCAATATTTGA
>LT990230.1:150000-157500 GCA_900257145.2 Plasmodium billcollinsi
GATCAAAAGAATGTAAAAAATATATATACTCTCTTAACAAAGGATCAATTTTTCTATGTTCTGGTATCTTTATTGGAAATATACGATTCATAAATTTTTTAAAACCACTATCTTGCCAATATCTATAATTTTCAAATGTTGAAAGTGTTGGATTTCGAAATCCACAAAAATCACTATAATTTAATGTATTACTTACATCTCTACTATATTCTTCTTTTATATATTTTTCATCATTTAATAATTTTTTTCTTTTATCCTTTTCATCTCTTATATTTTTTCCTTTATTAGGTATTACTATTTTATAATTATATGGAACACTATATGCATAATTATCAGATACACTCAAATTATATTTCTTCTCTTTTTCTCTTAACTTTAAATTTTCATCTCGCCATTCTTCTGACCAACTACTATTCTTTTCAGAAGGTTGCATATATGAAGGAAGTTCATCTGAAGCCTTTAAGGGGCTATCAAATGAACTATCTTCTAAAAGAGAATTATTATCATCAAAAACTTTTTTTATATCATCTCTTGCCTTAAAAAAAATTGGCTTCTTAGTATTACTTCGTAGAAATTTTTTGCATAGTTTTAGAGCCATTAAAATTAATTCATCAGTATTAAAATAAAAACGAAAAAAAAATTAAAAATCACACATATATATATAAAGGTATAAAAATATAAAAATATAAATATATGAAAATATAAAAATATAAATATATGAAAATATAAAAATATAAAAATATAAAAATATAAATATATAAATATATAAATATATATATATACATATAGATATATACATAAATATATATATTATATCATATCATATCATATATGTTTAAAAATAAAAATGTTCACCTTTATACAAAATTTATAAATAATATAACAAAAAATATATTTATTATTCACCAAATATCAAACTTAAAGCTAAAAATGAACTTCCCTTTCACATTCCCATTAAACTTCCTCTTCTAATATGCTTTAACATAAAATCATTTTGTAAATCATAATGTAACACATGAGAACATTTCATTCTTTTAATAAAAATACAAGGGAACAAGTAAAAAAATAATATATTTTAAAATACAACTTAAACGGTTTCTTAATAATGACAAAAAGATATTTATTTTTTAATCAAAAAAAAAAAAAAAAAAAAAAAATTAAAAAAAATATAAAATAAAATAAATAGATGTAATATAAATAATATGGAGATATATAATTCTGAAAAAAAAAAAATATTACAAAATTTAATACTTGTAGGATTATGAAATGAAATATTTTTATACTTATAAAAATATTTACAAATAGATAAAACAAATAGTACAATATAATAAAAAGCAAATATTTGGAATAAAACAAAATGTATTACTAAAAAGTATATAAGCAAAAAATGGAATACATATATATATATATATTTATTTATTTATTTATTTATTTTATTTTATTTATTTTTTCGTTTTCTAGGAACTGTCCCATGCAGATTCAGATATAGATATTTCACTCGGCACATTTTTATATTCACACATTATTGAATAATTAGAATCGCTAGAATAAAATTCAAATTGGTTTTTCTCATGTGTTTCTTTTCTATTTAAATGCAAAAAAGATTTAAAACTTTTATTTTCATCATATGCTTCAAGTGTTTTTTCTTTTTCCTCTTCTTGTTCCTCTTCTTGTTCCTGTTCCTCTTCCTTTTCCTTTTTGTTTTTATCTTCTTTTTGATTTTCTTCGTCTTCCTCATCATCTTCATCATCACTATCTTCTCTTCCTTCATAAAAATTATCAAAACTCAGTCCTATAGATTTATACACATTTTCAAATGTTTTCCCCTGAATAACATAAGCCTTAAAAAAATGTGTGAGCAAAGATTTTATCAAAATTTTATTATGATAGAAATATTTTGGCTCCTTCATAAAATTTAAACATACATTAATATGGTGTTTAAAATAAAAAGAATTGAATTTTTTTAAAAACATTACAAAATGTTTATTCATTAGATAATATATAGGAACAGAAAAATAAAGATCGGCTTTTCTTCTTTTATTTATAGGCTTATCTAATTTCTTCTTTTCATCCATATTAAACAATTTTTCATCAATATGTTTATTACATATTAAAGCATCCCATATAAATTGTATATAATGACGATATATATAATTTTCATTAAAGTTCTCACAATATACAAATATATCCAAACTAATATCATCACATGAAGGTGGAACAAAAAACTCTATTTTATCAAATGAACAAAATAAAATATAAATTAACCCTGCCGTAAAAAATGTAAGAACACTACTTAAGCGTATTATCATATTCCCATTTTTTTTTAAAAAATTATAAGCTATAATTAAACTACCCACCAAATAATTTTTTATTTTTAATTCTTTCTCTACTACATCTACAAAATTGGGATATATACTATTCATATCTATAAAAATAAATGAACAACTATTCTTATCCTTTATATAACTAATTAATAATTCACTAATCGCTTTGTACGACTTTTTATTTTCGTACATATCATCTAGGTTAAGGAATGTTTCAGAATGTTCTTCTGCATCAAGCTTCTTTGATCCTATAAAAAAAAAAAAAAAGGAAAAGTTGAAATGAAAAAAAATATAAATATAAAAATAAATATAAAAATAAATATAAATATACATATATATATATATATATATGTATGTATGTATGTATAAATAAGTGTGCATATTTATGTTCATAAATATATGCTTATAATTAAAGGCACATATATATACAAATGTATTATGACATATTCCTCTTTTTTTTCCCTCTCAGTTTTACCACGCTCCGATAAAATGTGACATTGAATTTTCTCATCAAAATAAACATAGTGACCATTTTGAAATTTTGAAAAAAAGTTATAGATATTTTGTTCATTACTTATAACTATAAATTGTTGTAAAAATAAACTATTTTGAAAAATATTCAAATCTGCACAATTTGTAAGAGTAAAAAGACAATCGATTACATTTGCATGCAACTCATAATTTATATAAGAGATATTTAATGGTTCATATTGTTTTAATATTTGTTTAAAACTATTAATATGTATATCATAATTATTATAATACAAATAATATCTACATTTTAAGATATCTTTAAAAGTATTTTTCTTTTTTAAAAAAAAAGAATTATTATATTTATCTACATTATTGTGTAAATAAGATTTAAACCAGTTTTTACTTGTAAAATAAACTTGTTTTTTTAATAAATTTTCAAATTCTAAATGATGTTTTAAAATTAAATTTTTATCCATAGTAAATTTTCTTTTTTTTATAATATACGCATCAAGTTGGAATAGTTCATTTTTATTATTATTATGATAATTATTTGTTGTTTTTTTATTTTCGTTTATATCATCTTCATCTTCTAAATTTATATTATTATCATAATTATTACTAATATTTTTAAATTTTATTTTTTTTAATAAAGCTGTTATTTTTTTTCTATATTTTTTTATATTCTCATTACAATAATTATTTTTATAATATGTATTTCTAAAATAAATACCTTTTTCTTCAGTCTCATATAAAATAGAATTATTTATTTTTAACCAATTCTTATTATCCGCATTATTATTATTATTAAAAAATGTTTCATTGTTTATATCTTCTGATGATATACTGACATTATCAATGTTGTTATATTTATGATCATTAATTTTATCTTTATTTTCTTCACGATAGGTTTCATTTAACAAATCAACATCTTCATATATATGATCCATAAATTTGTATAAAAGCTTATCTTTTTTTTTAATATCGATAATTTTATGTTCTTCAAAAAATTGAGATATATAAGTATTCTTTGTATTTTCTATATTCTTTTTAATTAAACTTATATTTGATACATTAATACATTTTTTTAATTCATATATTATATATTCAATAAAATGATTTATACAATTTTTATATTCTTTTAAATAATTACTTTTAATCCATTTAAGTGGTATAATACTATGATTTATATAATCCCACATATTATGCTCTTTCCTATTATCATGAAGAATATTATCATTAAGTTTAATTTTTTTCTGTTCATTTTCTTTTATATTTACAATATCATGTTCAACATTGTATTTATAATTACCACATAACAGAGGAACAATTTCTTTTTGCGCTAACTGAACCCAATTATTTAAGCAGGACAGAAATATAGATGTTATTCCATTAAAATGGATTCCTATCAAAAAGATTACATTTTGTAAATAACAACAGGATGGCCTATATACATCTACTTTTTTAAAACATATAGAAAGAATAGAAAAAATTGATAAAAGGAAATTATCAAAAGATAATTTTATTTTCATAATAAAACATCCTCCAATATTTATCATACCTAAAGAACATACTAATTGACTTATACATAATATTCGTTCTATATGAATACTATCCTCTATTATTTTTATATTATCTTTGTTTATTTCTTTGTTATTCTTATTGTTATTCATATAAATATTATGAATATCCTTTATTTTTAAACAGTCACATGTAATTAAATGAAATAACTTTATTTTATTACCTTCTCGAACTGTTTTATTCCATACATATTCAATATTTTCTAAATGTAATATATTCCCTGTATTATTTATACCAGAGATCCATTTTTCATTTTCATATAATATATATGAATAATAATATAAAGGATAAAATTTTTTATCTTTATATAATAAAGATAATAATATATCATGTTTTTTTCTTTCATTATACATATCTTCTTTTTCATTTTTCATTTTTAATAAGGAATGATAATTCAAAAAATCATTTTTCTTTTCTTTATTTATATCATCAAGATTTTCATTTTTATTAAATATATCAAAATTATAATTATTATTTATATATTCATTAAAAGGATTTAAACTCATACCCATCCAATTATGCTGAACATTATTATATTTATTTATTTTTAAATAATAATTTATACAACTTATAAAATTAGCTTCTTCATTTAAATGGAAACTATTTAATGCTCTCACATTATCCTTATCTTCTTTTGTCTTAATTATATTTTCAAGAATTTTCCTTTCTTTTAATAACTCATAAAAATATAACCAATCTACACATTCTATCTCATCATTTATATTATGCTTCTTTATATATTTCACTATATCTTTATCGTACTCAAAGCGATGAACAACATCTTGATATTTATCTACAATCTTTTCGCACACTTCATCGTAATATTTCTTCAGATCTATCAGGTCCTGCAAAATAAATATATGTTCGCTGCGAAAAAAAAGGGGGTATATGGAAAACAAAACAATATATCAATATGGACAAGTATATATATATATATATATTTATATTTATACCATTCCATTATCTTATTATTATTTATTCATTTTTTTTTTTTTTATTTTTTTTTTTTTATTTTTTTTTTTTTTTGTTACCTTCCCAGTTCCTCTTTTATAGTATCACATTTACATACCCTTTTCCTTTTAATACAATAATCACAACTGTTCTCTGATTTTTTGATGTTATCACCTGTAAAGATATCATTTAAATTTATTTGAAAGCTGAACAGATGATTCATTCTTCTAATCCTATTATCTCATTAAAAAAAATATAAATAAAAACATAAACAAATCAAAAAAAAAAAAAAAATTCACCTATAAAAGGTTAAAATATATTAATCTGCACTTTTTTTCTAAAATCATATTCTTATTATAATTCTTTAAAAAAAAAGAAAAAAAAAAAAAAAAAAAAAAAAAATCGGACTAGGTTATAAAGAATTTACAACTCCTTTGATACAATTCCTTGGAATTATTATATATATATATATATATATATATTTTATTTTATATCATTATCTTTTATTCATTTGATTATATAATGAAATTTATATATGATCAATTTTATATGAGAAATGCTGTTATACTTTGTTTATTTTTATTTTTTTATTATCTATTCATTAGTAAATATTCTCAAAAAATAAATATATATAATAAAATATATAATACTCTTTCGAGTTATTTATGATTTTTATTAGATGATATTAAAATATATATAAGATTACCTATTATATTCTTTTGCACATAAAATTTTTAAAGATATGAATAATTATACATAAAAATAATATATATATATATATATATATATATATTTCTTTTTTAGAATACATATTTTTCCCTTTTAAATTTTATGAAATATTAAAATAACAATATATTATATATATAATCTACCTAAGTATAATATATATATATATATTATATATTATAATATATGCATTTATACCTTCCATAATTATATGTATATTGAAAAATAAAAAAATAATAAAAAAAGGAACGTTCTCTTGTTTTTATATTTTTTTTATTATTCTCATGTTCTATAATTATTTTTTATTTCTTGTATTTAAAAAAAGTAAATAATAATGTATACATAAAATATAAATAATATAAATATTTGTACAAATAAATTTATAGCTCCTTATTTTGACATATAATTCTTCAAAAAAATTAATATATAATATAACATTTCAAATATAAAAATGATTTTATGTAATTTTAATTAATAACTGAAAACGTTTGGAGAACATATATTTTTTTTTTTTTTTTGTAATAACCTCCAAATATTTTATATAAATTAAATAATGGTTTACAGTTCATATTTTTTCTATATTTTTTGTTTTTTTTTTTCATATATGGACTAGATACATGTCCTATTTCGAAAACATTGTTTTAACAACATATATATAAAAAGGAGAAAAAAAAAGAAAAAAAGAAAAAAGGACAAATAATTAAAATATAAAGTAATAATTATACCCTTAAATTTTTATTTTTTAATTTATTCAAAACACAATAATGGTGGTAAATGAAGGAAGAAAGAGAATTATGCCTTTTTAATTCTTTTCTTACTAACTTGAATATATTTTAATTATAGTTATGGTGATAATTGTATATTTTATTCTTATTTTTATATTAAATTATAATATATACATATATATATATATATATATATATATATACAACTTTAATGTATTTACATGAATTCCGAATGTTATCCAAAATAATATGTATGTATATATATATATATATATATATATATATATTTTTTTTTTTTTTTTTTCGCTTTAATTCATATTTGCAAATAAAGTTTTGCCAACATTTTTTGAGAGTTCTCATATGCACACAAAAAACCTTCATTTATTCCTTTTTCATAAATAAAAATTGAACCAATTTGTTTACATATATAAAATTTAAAAATTATTTTGATATTCATGAAAACTAATGTATAAATATTATTTCCTTTCTTCTTTTTAATTCTTACTTTCCAGTAAGTCATTTTTATGAGAAATATTGCGAGTGAAAGACATGTATATGTATATATATATACATATATATATATATATATATATATATATATATATATATATATATATATATTATTATGTATAACTAAATAATTTATTATGAAATTTTTTTCATGATGGTGTCCTTATAAATATTTTAAGTTCTTCTAAATGAATATATTATATTGCATTTAA
>LT990230.1:160000-212500 GCA_900257145.2 Plasmodium billcollinsi
TGGAAATAATAACTATGGGAAATCAGATAATACAAATGAAACAAATCTAAATGATACTTTAAGTTACAACAAGGATGGGAATAATTTCTTAAGTTACAATGGAAATTATGGTTCGAATAAAATGTACAATAGTCAGAATATGAACAATAGATATTATAATAAGATACATTTTAATGAAGAGAATTATGAGTATTTTGGAAGGGGTCGAAATTACAAAAATTGCAATAATAATGGTAATTATAACAACAACAATAATAATAATTATAATTACTATAACCATTATAATAATAATAGTAATAATAATAGTAATAATAATAATAATAATAATAGTAGCAGTGGTATAAGTAATAATTATCATGATGGGGATTATGTGAAATATAACAAAAAGGGAAGTAATATTCACAATAGATATAATAATATTTATACTACCAGCACTACCCACAACACCTATAATAATAATAATAATAATAATAATAACAGTAGTAGTCACAATTGTCATATTTCTAATAATAATATAGGTGGCAATAATGATCATTATTATAATCCATATAATTATTATAATGGATGTGCAACTATAGATAATGAGTTGAATGAAAGAGACCATAAACAGATATCATCAAAAAAGATGTCCAATAGTGTGGCAACAGCAAGAAGTGAATATACTAGCGAAAGTAAAGAATATCAAGCCAATGATATTATTAAAAAAAAAAATGAATTCAATAGGAATGATACATGCAAAAATGATATGAAGACAAATGATATACGTCCAATGAACAAAGATCAAAATATGAAAAAAAACATAAGAATTAATAAAAATTATTTCCCCAAAGGAATTACTTCACCAAGAAATAATGGTAATACAAATGATACATATATAAGAGACGATAATGTATTAAATACATACGAAGAAAGTTTTACAATGAAAAATAAGAAAAAAAATTATTATAGATATCAAAATAATTATAAAAATAACACTTCAAACCATTTCTATAATTCTTTGAATATGAAATTAATTAATTATGGAAACTTTGGTTACAATAACAATAATCATTATAACAACAATTATAATAATAGTAGTAATAATTATTATCATAATAATAATTATCATAATAACCATAGAGTCAACATGCATATGAACTACAAAAATAAGAACAATTCCATGAATAATTATTATCCATATAATAATTACATTGATGAAAAGGAAAATGATACTATGCAAAAAGGTACTTCCAATCGTAATATCATTTATGATAACAAAAATGATGATACAAATTTTAATTGTTTTGGTAAGGATAAATATGGGAATAAAAAAAATGAAATTGATAAAAATCAAAATGACAGTGCTGTTGTTTATGATGAGAATAGCAATAAGGAAGACCATAAGGATAACAATAAAAATAGTAGTAATGATAATATACCGAATGTTAATAATAGTGATAATTGTAATTTAACTAGTGACGATAGGATAAAGTCAAATGTACAGGAAAATAATACATGTATATCACCAAAAAATAATAGTGTTGTACTTAATAATACAAATATGGAAGAAAATCGTTCTTATAGCAATAATGATAATGTATCAAAAGATATTATTATGGATAATATGTGTGATAAATATAAAAAAGAAGGTAAGCTCACTGAAAAAAGTGTATATGTTAATATATATAATGATAAGGAAAAGATAAATCATGATAGTGATGTGGCAACGGAAAAGGATAATTCAGATATAATATATACTGAAATAGAAAAAAATTATATTAAAAAAAATAATAATGATAAAAAGAAGGATGATAATATAGCTAATGTTAAGGATTATGACAGTTTGTATGATACATTGGATAATAATGATAAGACAGGTGATGAAAATAGAATGACAGAAATAAAAGGAGAGGAAGAAAATCTAGATATAAAAAAAATTTCCAATAAAAACAATATGAATAAAAATAATGTATCCTATTTGGAGAATGAGCAATATTTGAAATGTAAAATTGGAGAGGTAAAGAATAAAAATGAAGAAGGTAATACATCTGAAGATAATAATAATTATAATTATTATTATCATAATAATATTAATGATTATGATGATTATTACGATATTAATGATAATAATAATTTTTTTAAGGATGAAAAATTTGATTGTACCACAAATAATAAATATTTTAAATATAACAATAGGAATAATATAAAAAATGACCACTCATTCAAATCACATATACAATGTAATATGAACAATTCTTATAATTATAGTAATGGAAATATTGTACATTGTGAAGGAAATAAGGAATTATCATATGAAAAGAATTATTATTCATTTTCAAAGAACGACACTTTTAAGAAAAAGGGTCCAAATAAAAATTACACAAATGGGTATAATTTTAATTACAGTAATAGGAGTGGGAAAAATATGAAGAATCACAACTATGCCTATAATAATTTTAACGCAGGATATCAAAGAAGTAATATGTCAAAGGATAATAAATATAATGATAATGATGGAAATAATATGTATGAAAATGGCGACAATAACAATAAGGGAAACAGAATTAAAAATAATGGTATTATAAATGATAAAAGGGAGGATGATAAGAATATAAAAAATGTAAAATATGATGATGATCAAAATCAAGTTAAAGATAAAGATCAAAATCAAGTTAAAGATAAAGATCAAAATCAAGATAAAGATAAAGGTAACAATCAAGATAAAGATAAAGGTCAAAATCAAGATAAAGATAAAGGTCAAAATCAAGATAAAGATAAAAGTCAAAATCAAGATAAAGATAAAGGTCAAAATCAAGATAAAGATAAAGGTCAAAATCAAGATAAAGATAAAGGTCAAAATCAAGATAAAGATAAAGGTCAAAATCAAGATAAAGATAAAAGTCAAAATCAATATCACTATCAAAAACAAGATCAATATCAAAATCAATATAGCATTATTAAAAATAACAATATAAAAAGTTTAGAGGATGATAAAAAAGAATGTGAGATATATTATCATAGAGATAACAATATTATTAATTGTGATAAAATCGATAACAACTGTGATGTTCAATATTCTGCGAATTTACAAAATGATGACCCTGACATAACTAATGAAAATAATAATGAAAATAATAATGAAAATAATAATGAAAATAAAGAAGAGACAAATCTCAATACTGATATAACAATTTGTGATGGTTCAACTATACCAAATAATAAAAATTACACATATAATAATTATAGAAATGAAGAAAAAAATAGGATTAGAAATAATTGCCAAGGTGTAATAAATATGATACCTGACAATGACAACATAAATCATCATCCTATTTCAAAAAAGCGCTTTGGTTATTTTAAAGATAAAAATTTCTTTTATAATAAAAATGTAGAGTCAGATAATAATGTACGCAATTATGTCGATCATGCACCTATAAATATTTCTCCATATAATGATTCCTACAAAACAAATTTTCAAAGAAAAAAGGATTATAATAGTTATATGACAATGCCTTATTCAAATAAAAAGGATATTAAATGTTATAAGAAGAAAGGAAAAATAGAGAGGAGAATTAAAGAACACAATTGTTACAGTGGTATAGTAGGAGAAAATGAAAGGAATAAAATAATAGATAACATTGGTGTAACAACTTCAAATGGATATATCAACCATAGTATTCAAAATATTCAAAATATTCAAAATATTCAAAATTTTAAGAATATACAAAATGTTCAGAACATGCCAAACATTTCAAAAATTTCCAACATGCCCAATATATCCAACATTTCTAATGGATCAAATATTCCAAACATATATAATATCACGAACATTCCTCATGTCGTTAAAGGACAAGACCAATTTTGTACATATACATATGGACGAAGCAATAAAGAAAGAAAAGCTATCATGTCGTCCAACTCAACTACCAATTTAACCTTTGACACAAAAAAGAAGGCTACACACAATACCTGTGTTGTTGATCATATAAACAATGAAGAGGAGGAACAAATGAATAACATAACTTCTATTTCAAACACAACAGTGAACTGTTACAAATCCGAGTTTTCATGTTATAAAGATAATTATAAATACAAAAAACATTCAACTCATATTTCTACACCCAATTATTCAATGAACAAAGATAACGGTGAACTAAACGTAATAAGTTCTGTTGACAAATTAGTAAAAAATGAATACATGTATAATGAAGAAAAGGGAAGAAAACGAGCAAAAAAAATTAATAATAAAATGAATTGGCAAAAAAAAGGAATAATATTAGAGCAAAATAGGGAGAAAATAAATATTGTATTAAATGAAGAAATGAATATTCCGAATGTAGAGAATTGTACTAATACATCAACTGCATTAAATGATGCAAAGGAATCTCAAGCGTATGACGAATTGAAACAAAATAAAAAAAATAAAAAAAAAATAGAAGAATTGTACTGTATGAAGAAATCAATAGAATTGTTGCATGTAAGATCAAGATCTGAAAATTTCCATTGCAGGAAAAATAGTTTTAAGAACTTGGAAATTTCTATGATGAAACCACATATGCAACATTTTGAACAATCTATAAATATGGAAGGGTTTAGATGTATATTGAATAAAATGATGATTAATTATGAAGGTGATATGTTAGTGGATGATCAAGAGGAAGAAGAAAAGGAAGAAGAAAAAGGAGAAGAAAAAGGAGAAGAAAAAGGAGAAGAAAAAGGAAAAGAGAAAGGAAAAGAGAAAGAAAAGGAAAAAGAACATAAACTTGAATGCAAATATGAATGTGCATGTAAATATAAATGTGAATGTAAATATGAACAATACAATGATAATAAAAAGTATCCTGAACATGATAAGGAAGACAACATTATTGAGAAGAAAGATGCAGATGAAATAAAAACCGAAAAGGATTATAAAGAAGAAGAAAAGGAAATTAATATCATCAAAGAAGAACCAAAATATTATTCTAATAACAATGTACATAACGAATCTAATGTCACACATCATGATAACTTTAAGTACAATGAAACAATTTCAACAAATTCTTGTGATTGTTCTATGATTAAAAATGATGATTCTTTTGGTGATAGTGTTATATCTAATAGCTACGTATACAAGGAAAATGATATAAATACAAATAGTTGTATAAATAAAATAAAACAATTGAAGGATCATAATATAAAAAAGGATAGTAGTATGGAAGAAACTTATATGAACAATATGAACATGAATACCATGGATAACATACATTTTGATAGTATACATATTGATAGTTTACATATTGATAATTTACATATTGATAATATAAATATTAATACTACTACTAATAACATATATAAAAATGGTGATATAACAAATAACAATAAAAATGGAGGGGATATGAATAGGGCTCTTTTTAATTCTAGAGAAAACATTACTGATGATTATAGTATGAAAACTCAAAACACCTTTCTTTGTATATATGATGAAAACAATAAAGAAATATTTGATAAAAAAAAAAAGAAAAAAGGGTTTTACCAAAAAAATGATTTGCTTATGAAAAGGGATGTAGGTGGTGATATTATTTTAAATAAATATTCATTAGAAGAAAAAAATAATTGTGATTTGACGATATATACTAATCATATAAATAATAGTGATAAGAATATGGAAAATTGTTATGATTCCTCTTGTGCTATCAAAACATATGATAATATGAATAGTAGAAAATTTGGTATTGATACATATGTGAATGAGAGTGATAAAATAACAAATAGATTGTGGAATAATAATATAGATAGATATTCTTATAAAAGTGGAAGGAATAGAGTGTATTATAATGAGTATGGTAAGTTGGATGGAGGAAGTTATGATTATCACTATAATAATATGATGAACAAGAAATTTGGTAACAATAATGATAATGAGAATAACAATAATAATGAGTATAATAATAATAATGAGAATAATATTAATGAGAATAATAATAATAATGAGAATAACAATAATGAGAATAACAATAATGAGAATAACAATAATGAGAATAACAATAATGAGAATAACAATAATGAGAATAACAATAATGATGATAATAATAATGAGAACACTAATAATGATGATAATAATAATATCAATATTAATGATAATAATAATAATAATAATAATAATGACAAGAGCAACAACGTGAATAATAATTTTGGTAATTATCATAATAACAATAATAATAGTAGTAGTCATTATAATAATTATAATCATAATAATTATTATCATCATAATAATAATTATCATCATCACAATAATTATCATCATCATAATAATTACCATCATCATAATACTTATCATCACAATAATTACCATGGTAATAATCATTTTAATAATTATCATCATAATAATATGAATTCATATAATGACGGAAGAACCATACCAAATAATAGTTATAGTGGGAAAAATAGTTACAATAATAATATGGGAGAACACATAAATAGTATAGACATAACAGCTGGTCAGAGGGTTCTAAAGGATGATATGAATAAAAACAATTTATATATGGTTCATAATCAATATAATTTTGAAGAATATAAAAATTATATGAATACGAATGTGATAAGATATAATAATCTCCATAAGAAAAAATATATCACAGGTACAAATTATCAAGTTAGTAATTATAATGATACCTATCATTTTAATAATGTGAGAGGAAAACAGTATTATTTAAATAAGTATAATTATAATAATCATCATGATATGGTATATGCAAATGGGAAAAACGTAGACGTATATAAACATATGAGAGCAAACAATAAAATAGAAACATATAATCATATGATAAATGGTGTGAATGATATAAATGTGAATAATAGTGTACGTAATAATACTCATAATAACCATTGTAGTGATTCTTATTTGTATGCACAAAATGGAGATGTGCAAAAAGTATATACGAATGATGAAATTGGAAATGACAAACATAATAATAATAATAATAATAATAATAATAGTAATAATAATAGTAATAATAATATGGTAGCAGTAGATATAAATGAAGAAAATAATAAAAATAGTAAAAGCGAGGTAATTAATAAATGTGATGATAACAATGATGAAAATGATAAAATGGATAGTAAAAGTGTTGTAAGTTATAAAAGTTATGGAAATAAAAGTAGTATAAGTGATAAATATTTTAATAAGCATAATAATGAAAATAATTATAAATACAGTAACAATAATTATTTTAATCAATCTAACGATATGAACAAAATTACAAATAAGTACATGAACCATAATTATTCGAACGATAATTTTAAGGATAACTACAACAATAGTAATGATAAAAAAAAAAATTTACATTATTTTAAAAAAAATAAAATGAATAATACATTTAATAGTAATAGAAATAAATACGGAATTGGAAATTATGAAGATGTAAATTATCCAAAGGATTACAACGACGATAAGATGAACAACAACAATAATAATAATAATAATAATAATAATAATAATAATAGTCATAATGGTAATCATAATAATAATAATATTAATAATAAAAACAGAGATAGACACAATTATCATACTAGTGATAGAAATAATTATTATTACCATAACCACAAAAATAGTTATGACTTTGGTGTGGAAAATATCCCAAGTCAAATTAAAAGAAGACACCGAAAATATATGCCAGTAAATAATTATCAATTAAATGAACATCATTCAACGATTAATAATAATAATAATAATAATAATAATAATAATAGTAATAACAATAACAATAATAATAATAATAATAATAATAACAATAATAATAATAATTATAATTATGACAATAATTATAATTATGACTATAATAATAATAATAATTATTATTATTATAAAAAATATTATTACAATAATAATTATAATAATGATTACGATAATAATAATAATTATTATTATTATGGTAATGATGATAATTATTATAAACAGACATACGAGAAAAATAACCAAGATTACCAAAATGATGATTTTAATTTATCAGTAAATTACTATGAAGATAATATTAAAGAAAATAATGAAATGAATAACGACAATGAATTTTTGAAAAATGAAGAAAATAATGTTGAAAAGGAACAGAACATTGAAGAAAGGGAAAAAATAAAGAATGAAAAATTGATGTGTGATGAAAATTTTATGTATGACGAAAAGTTTATGTGTGATGAAAAATTAACGTGTGATGAAAAATTAACGTGTGATGAAAAATTAACGTGTGATGAAAAATTAACGTGTGATGAAAAATTAACGTGTGATGAAAAGTTTATGTGTGATGAAAAATTGATACACGACGAAATAGATGGAGATAGAAAAAAAATTCAAGAAAATATAATTCCTTCAAAAGTAGAAAAAGACATTAAGAGAAGAAAAAAAAAGGAACATTTTAATAACTCCTTTTCAAAAGAAAATATATTCAACAATTCATATAACATTAAGAACTTGAATAATAATGATAATAAAAATATGATCACCATAAGTGATGATACAAGTACAGTAAATGAGAGGAATGCAAAAAACAACAAAAAAAAAAAGAATTATCAGAATAATGCAGACGTGGTTGTTGATAATATAGAGACGGTACCTAGAACAAGAGAAGAGAAATTAAGGAAACAAAAAAAGGATAATAAAAAAATCTACAAACTGAAAGATAATAACATTAAAGATAATAATATTAAAGATAATAATATTAAAGATAATAACATTAAAGATAATAATATTAAAGATAATAACATAAAAGATAATAACATTAAAGATAATAACATAAAAGATAATAACATAAAAGATAATAACATAAAAGATAATAACATAAAAGATAATAACATAAAAGATAATAACATTAAAGATAATAACATAAAAGATAATAACATTAAAGATAATAATATTTATGAAGAGAGACACTATGATGATAATTATAAGAATGATAATAATTGTGATGGTAATAATTATGACGATAATAATAATAATAATAATAATAATGATAACAACAATTATAATGAAAATAATAATAATTATTATTATGATGATAATACGATTAATAAGAAAAATTCATATAACTATAAAGTCAAAGATCATTTATATTATAATTACAATAGAAATATTTCTTCAACCAATAAATATGAGTCAAATTATATTGCACATGAACATAATTCATATAATAATAATAATAATAATAATAATGAAAATTATACAAATCCATATGAATATAAGAAAAACAGTTATAACAAAAATAATAACTACAATAATAGAACTAATAATATGTACGACACAAATAGTTACAATAAAGGATTCAAAACTTACAAAAATAAAAATCATAAAACGACACCCACAGAGCAGTACAAAAAATTTTAAGCATGTAAATGTGTCATATATATATATATATATATATATATGAAATACATAATAATGGGCTTAATTAAAAGGATATATATATAATACAATATGGACTTTTTTTTTTAATCTATTTATTTTATATTTCGTAATGCTTCTAGAATTAATAATATTTATATAATTAATATAATTAACAGTTGACCTTATATATTTAAAAATATTTACATTTTTTTTGTTATATATATATATATATATATATATATGTGAGCGTATATTTATATATATGCATAATATTATGTTTTATCTATTTCTAATTATAATTAAATTTTACTAGTCTTGTGTGACTTTTTTTTCTTTTTTTTACATACTATCTCCCAATTATTTACATTTGAATTTTATTATGCATCAATTTTATTTCTTTTTTCTGTTTGAAGAAAAATATCTGAGTTCAAAAAAATAATTAAAAAAAAATTAATACATACATATATATATATATATAATATATATATATAATATTTACATATCATGTCTTTCCATTTTTTTTTTTTTTTTTTTTTTCTTACAAAATTTCATATTTATAAACTACTATTAAAAATATTTTCCTCATAAGCAAAAAATTAAAACCATAATTTAAATTAGAAAAATAAATGATTCAATAAAAATAAAGTTAAAATTTTTTGCTTTATATAATAAAACATTTGATGTTTTTTATGGGAGGCATACAACCATTTCTTCACCTTTTTTATAATCCCCCCCCACAAAAAAAAAAAAAAAAATTGAAAAAATTATTAGAATTATTAAAATGAAAGTTGATAATTTCATATTTCATTCAATATATATATATATATATATATATATGTGTTCTTTATAAATTGGGAATACTATATAAAACAACTCATATGATTAATTGAAATATTTTATAAAATAATACAAATATATGAATTTTTTTTTTTTTTTTTTTTTTTTTTTTTTTTTTTTTTCTTTTGGATAGGAATAGTTAAAAAGAATTATAAAAATAATATACATCACATAAAAACATATATATATACCTATACAACTTATATATATTTTTTTTTTTTTTTTGTAATACATAGATTATTATTTCATATTACAAAATAAAAACATTTATATACATTCAAGTATATGTAAATAAATATATATATATATATATATATGTATTTATTTATTTATTTATTTATTTATTTATTTATTTATTTATATTTATATGATATGCTGTTCATTTAGTTTAATTATTTTTAGGTCGTCTAAAAAATAGGACATTATTTTGATTTTTTAAATAACCGAAATGATTCCATCCCGTACTCATGGGGATACGAAGATAATATTTGACATCTAGTTCATGTAAGAATGGATTCTTTTCATTTGTAAAACAGTCATATGAATCACTTTTATTTTTCATACCCGAATGATTTTTTTGATTATCAAGAATAGATTTAACTTTTTCTTCAAAGAGTCTACTTACCTCAATAGCTCTATATATATAATTTTCATCCTCAGTTTTTGTTAGATATACAACAGGTCCTAATTGTGCTGCATATTGTACATTAAATAATTGATGTGATAATAAGAAGTTTTCGTTTAATGAGAAAACAGGTTCTAGTAATTTCGAAAAGTCTGGAGCATCTATAATAGATTCATAAAAAGAATCTTTTTGTTTTTTCATTTTATTCATAAAGTGAATTAATTTATCTCTTTTTTCTAATAAAGATAAATCTTCTGTTATATCATTTTTATTGAAATCCAACTTATTGTTTTTTAAAATAATTTTATTATGATGATGATCATCATTTAATTCTTGTTGATTTTTTTTTATTTTTTCCTTTCCTTTTTTATCCTTTTGTTTTTCTATATTTTTTTTCTGTTTTTTGTTGTCTAAGAAAATATCATTACTTTTGCCTTGTTTTTGTTTATTACATCTAGTATAATATTCTTCTAATAATGCAACTTCAGCATCATAAAATTCGTCTGTGTCATCAATTTCATCATCATTACTAATACGTTTAAGATTCATAATATCACACAAATTTGGGAATGGTACATCTAAATATTTATATTCACTTCTACATTTATTTTTGTAATTTTCATAATCAACATCATCTATAACATTTTTTGCATGTCGATATAAAAACATCCTATCAATATAATGATACTTCATTTCTTTATTCTTTGCATTCTCAACAATTTTATTCAACTTACTTTTACTTATATAATTCTCTTCGTCTAATTGTAGCAACTCATCTATAAAATTTAATTCTCCTTTGCTCTTAATATTAGAATAAATATCTTGAAAAAACCTTTGACTAAACACATATTCCGCATCCTTTTTCATAGCAAATTCGTCTTCTTCGTTGGATTCGACTTTTTCTAAAAAAAAAAAAAAAAAATAATAATAAAATATAATTAAAATTATATGAAATAAAAGATAATATTAATAGATTATTCATTTTGTGGATATTACTTGTGTGCAATAATGTAAATAATTACACATAACAAAAAAAAAAAAAAAAAAAAAAAAAAAAAAAAAAAAAAACATATACACATACACACATATATTTATATTTATATATATGTGGTGATTACCTTTCCTTTTAATATCGTTGTTCTCAAAATCTTCCGCATTTTTAAAAAAACAGGTATGAAGTAAAGGATGATTGTTTTCTTCGTAATATGAAGCCCCAGATTTATTAAGTTGATTGTCATTTTGTTTCATATGTGAAATATTTCTTTTGTTATATTCATATAAAACAGAAGAATTCTTCATATTATTCAAACAATTGTTGTTATTGTTATATTTATTATAATTGTTGGAACTTAATATATAATGACTTTGATTCATTTTAGAAATATATTCATTATTCTTTTCATTAGTTCCAATATTATTATTTAACAAATTTAATTCTAATGTATCGCTATACCTACGAACATTACTTTTCGATATATGTTGGTCGTCTTTTAATCTCTTATTCATAAGAAATGATTCAAAATTATTATATTTATCATAGTCACCACTAACATGTGTACTGTGTCTTCTTTTTAAAGGTAAATGTTCATTTATTTTATTGGTAATTTCTACATTGTAATTATTTTTTGATGTATATTCATTATTCATTTTTTTTATATCTTCTAGAGACATATTAGAAATAAAAGAATATTTATTCTTATTAAATAAAGACATATCAGATGGTATATATATTGTACTTTTCATGTCTAATGTTAATTTAGAATTCTTTTGTTCTACATTGGGTTCAAAATTAAAACTTGAAAGTGTAGATTCAGAATTCATATATATAGGTGCTGTTTCTCTATTCGTTATTAAACTATTTATTCTATTCATATTTTTACTTCTAAAAAAATTATCACTTTGTGTAGTATTACTCATAATATATGTATCATGTAAATTTTTATTTATATACATTTTTCTATCATTCATATTTTCATCTATATAATTATTTTTTTCATTATATTTATTAGAGTCTTCATAAATTATTTTATTATTTTTATCACCAATATAACAACTTTTCTTTTCATTTCGAATATAACTACTATCTCTAGTTTTATTCTTTATTGTATTATTAACAATAGATCTTATACATGCACTTTTTTTAATACTCTCATCTACACTATTTCTTAATCCTATTCTACTTTTTAAAGGAGAATATTTTTTATATAATTGTGATTGAACTGTAGGAGAATATTTTCTTCTCTTTCTTATAGAGTTATTAAAATTATAAGTTAAATAATCATAATTATTATTCTTTGAATTTACATTCTTCTCATACATATGAGCCACTGTGCATCTACGTTTCCTTATATTTTCTTGTTCATCTTCACAAAACTTACTAGGCACACTATGACGACAATTAAATATTTTGTGTATGCTTAAATTTATATTCTGTAAATTGTTATTATTATTACTACTCTTGTTATTATTACTATTTGTAGCCATCTTATAACAAAAAAAGAGGGAAAAAAAAAAAAAAAAAATATATATATATATATATATATATATATATTTACATATAATTATCTTATTGGTGTCTTTATAAATTAATCAAATTTTTGATATACAATAGTGGTAAAATAAAATAAATATAAAATGATATGCACATATACAAATGGTTATAACATATTATATATATATATATATATATATATATGTGATTATAACATATTATATATATGATTATAACATATTATATATGTGATTATAACTTATTATAGATATGATTATAACATATTATATATATGGTTAGGATATAATTTATGTGCACACACTCATATTTTTACCTTTGAAAATATTTTATATGTACATATATTCTTAATACATTTCACATAATAAAATATGTATATATATATATATATATATATATATATATATATAATTAAGATAATATAAAAATGAAAAAATATAACAAGGTAATAATGAAACAGTGTTAATATATACATATACAAATACATACATACATATATTTTATATATGTAAAAATATAAAAAATATTATGATTAAAAACAGAAAAAGAAGAAGAAAAAGAAAACAGTTTAATATGAAAGAATAAAAATGAATAAGTAAAAAATTAAAACAGAAAAAAAAAAAAAAAAAAAAAAAAAATACAAATGTGCATTCCTTTAAATATATGTTCACATAAAACAAGGAAGATATTATTTATCAAACATGGAATGAAATTAATTAAAATAATTATATATATATATATATATATATATATATATATATTTAATATTTAATATTTACAAATTCGTATTATATAATAATATTGCATACTTATATATGTTTTGACGATCCGACACACTTTGATAAACTAATCCTTTTTTACCACAATAAAAAGGAAGTTAACATATTATATAAATATATAAATATATATATATATATATATATATATATATATATATATATATAATATATATAGTTTTTTTTTTTTTTTTTTTTTTTTACATTATTTTCCTTATATATATTATATAATTACCATAATTATTATGTTAAAATTCATATATAAAAATAAAAAATATAAATAAATATATTTTAAAGATATATATTTATGACATATATTTGTGTGAGGTTAATTTTTATAGCAACTCCAAAACAAAGTACTATATATAAATCATGTGCATATAAAATATATATGAAAGAAAAAATATAATACATTTCGTACATATATATATATATATATATATATATGTATATGCAATTATTTTTTTTTTTTCATTTTGATATGTGTGAATCGATATTAGGAATATAGCTACAATGAATAAATAATGAACATATATATATATATATATATATATATATATATAATAATTATTTATTCTGCTTCCCCCTTTTTGCCCCAACAATTTTTCTATTTTCTATTTTGTATTTATATATATATATATATATATATTAATTTTTCTTCAATTAGGTTCAATTTTTTTTCCTTTTTTTTTTTTCTTTTGCAAAAAATAAAAACAATGCTTAATTAATAAAAGAATGCTGAAAGGATTTAAGCATATTTTAAACACATCACATGTACATTCATTATATTTTTCTTTTGGCACACGTTTTTTTAAATCATGTTTTTCCTCTCTTAGAACATATGAAAATAATCCATATGAACATTTGAACGCTCTAAAATTTCCAGGGGTTGTTATATATGTTAATAAAGATAATATTGAAAAATATCAAGAGAACATTTTAAAGTATTTCAAAACAAATGTTATAGGATTTGACACAGAATTTATTATTGATATAAATGAAAAAGAGAATACTAATGAAAATAGATCAATAGGTTCTTATATTGAAAATGGAAAGGATAATAATTATATAAATTCACAATTAATAAATATATTTAAAAAAAAAAAAAAAAGAAAAAAAAATTATCCATATAACATATGTAATAATAATGAAAATAATAAAATTTTATGTTTAATTCAATTAAGTTCTTCAGATTTATGTTTTGTATTTAATATTCACAAATTAAATGGACATATTCCTATAAGTGTAAAAAATATTCTACAAAACGAACAAATTATAAAAGTTGCTCATGATATTAAAAATGAAAAAGATATGTTTCTATCAAATAATATACAAATAAAAAATGTTTTTGATTTATATAATTATGCTATTGATAATTTTATATATCCTCCATCATTACAATCATTGGTTAAAATATATCTTAAAAAATTCTTAGATAAAAAGTTTAGATTATCTAACTGGTTAAACTATAATTTATTACAAGAACAAATACTTTACGCTGCAATTGATGCATATGCATCTAGACAAATATATTTTAATTTAGATGAAAATAAAAAAAATTGTCAATCTTATATTTTCAATTATATCATACAAGATAATCAAACAAAATCAAGTCATCAAAAGTTTAATAAATATACATGTAAAAATGATGACCTCAATAATGAAAATATCATAAAAATTCAAGAAAACATAAAATATATGGAATCTATAAATAATACTATACACAATCAAAAAAAAAATAATATAAACAGCCAACATCAAAATGAATATGATTCAAATATTAAACAATCACAATCTTTGTCCACACATATTAATCAAAATAAGAAAAATTATGAATTTGTAGAAAAATACAAAGTTCAATTAATAAACACTTTAAAAAATGAAATTCATAACAAGTGTACTAATATGACTAATATATCATTTGTTCAAGAAATGGCTTTCTCAAATAATACATATAAAAATATTTTGTCTTTAAAACATAATCAAAATAATTGTAATTTGATAAAGTTGTCTTCTATCAATTATGATGATGAAATAAATGCATGCTACCAAATTTTAACATACCTTGATCACGGGGTGTGCACATAAATAAAAAAAAAAAAAAAAAAAAAAAAAAAAAAAAAAAAAAAAAAAATATATATATATATATATATATATATATACATATGTATACATGTATATTTGTGTGATTGTTTGATTTTCGTATTTTTTATTATATATATATATATATATATATATATATTTTATTATTAATATTATTTCTATTTATTTATTTTTTTTTTTTTTTTTGTTGCTGCCAATTTTATGGTTACTCAAACATCCAACAAAAAGAAATAAATACAATTCAATACTTTTTTCATAATACAATGTTTAAAGTAAACAAAATTTCGAACGTTCAACAAATAAAGGAGAACCCTAAGTGTTGTAATTAAGATACACATGAAAAAATAATAAATTAATAATATAATAATATTAAAAATGTTACAAATATAAAAAATATGGAACCATAAAAAGTGTACACATGAATAACAAACAAACACATACATGTAAATATATAAAATGGGGAAATATAATATTAATTTATATATATATATTAAATATTTCTTATATATTATACATTTCATTTTTTTTTTTTTTTTTGTTTATTTTTTAGGGGGAGAAGGCGAAGTGGTTTTTATTTTTTGAAGGATAAGAAATAGAATAGTTTAAAATACAATCATATATAAACTTTGGAGTTACAAATAATGGTAATTTTTTTTTTTTTTTTTTTTTTTCATGAAGATAATTATAAAATTGTATAGCATTAAAATCATTAGAATTTGATATAATGATATATTCTGAATCATATGGATGTTGAACAATAATTCCTTCACCTAAGGTAATTAAAACTTTACATAAAAATAATGGATTGTAATAATTTGAATGTTTAATACTTTCCATATTAAAAATATAAAAGTATTGTTTATTAAATAATCTATCATGAGCTAATTTTTGTCTTGTATTAAAGTTTTTATTGCATACAATAAATTCATTTTCAGAGCATACCGTATTCCAAAAAACATCAGTATATTCAGGCCATTTTTTATAATTTTTTAATATAATATCTAATGCTTTTTCTTTTAATAAATAAACATCACTAACTAAACTACATAAAATTTTGGGGTCATATAAATCTATATCTTTTTTCTCATTTGGTACAATACAAAAACTTATTTTATTCCATTCATTAATATCACTAGGCATATCAAAAATTTCAATACCTTTGGTTCCTGCTCCATTTTTGGTAATTAATCCTTTAGGATCATATGTATAATTAGGTGGACGTAAATGTTTTATTTTATCTAATTTATTATATATAACTTCTTTATAATAATTATTTGCAGCACCAACTAATTTTATTTTATTTACTAATTCCCTACCTTCATAATAACTTGAATCCACATTATTTGATAATTCATCTGAATTACATGAATCTGTACTTTCATAACCAAGCCCTTTTTTATATTTTCTTTTTTTTTGGGAATTTTTTTGAACATTTGATTTTTCAATTATTTCATCTTTTAAATTATGAAAATACATTTTCCTTTTATTAAATTTGGTACTTAAATATTCTGTATTTATTGTTATATTTGTTGTGATACTAAAATTTCCTTTTAACGATTTAGAATCATTTTCCATTAGTTTCTGTCTAAATAATTTAAAATAATCATAATAAGAACATAACTTGAAATTAAAAGATTTTATTATATTTGTATAAAAATTTTTAAAATTACTTTTTTTTATTAATAATATATTTTCCGTTCTATTCCATTGTATAAAATTTGTTTGTTTTATTTTTGTAACAATATCTTCATTATATGGTATTATCTTTATATACATACTATCACCTTTTACAATATTATTTATAATAATGTGTTCAATCCTGAACATTCTTACATTCTTGATATATTCTATAAAATTTAATTTATTTTCCTTTATAAAAATATCAAAGTTGAATGTTATTTCATTTTGTGCATTCTTAACACTGTCTTTCAAAATTTTATTCTCTTGGTTAGTATAACGATCATTTTTATTATCACAAGGACCATTTTTATTATCACAAGGACCATTTTTATTATCACAAGGACCATTTTTATTATCACATGGATCATTTTTATTATCACAAGGACCATTTTTATTATCACAAGGACCATTTTTATTATCACATGGACAATTTTTATTATCACATGGACCATTTTTATTATCACAAGGACCATTTTTATTATCACAAGGACCATTTTTATTATCACATGGACCATTTTTATTATCACATGGACCATTTTTATTATCACATGGACCATTTTTATTATCACAACGACCATTTTCATTATCACAGCGACCATTTTCATTATCACAACTATCATCATTATCATCATCATAATAATTATCATCATTATTACCATAATGGGTATCCTCATCCGTGTTACAATTCCTGTCATCATCATTTCTTATTTTTTTCTCCTTGTATGATACATCACTGTTACGCTTTAAGACTAAATCCTTTTCTATAATATTTAAATGTTCATATTTGTTTTTCTGTAAATTATTTATCTTCTTATTGTCTATACAACTATCTTCACCTTCTTTTTGTTGTACCTGTATATGATTTACATGTACAACATCATTTAGGATGTTCACTTCATCTTTCACAGTATTATCACCATGTGATATATTTTTATCATAATGAAGCACATTTTTATAATTATTATAATTTTTCTTTTCTAATACAACATTTGGACTTGAATTTCCTAATATATCATTATCACTAGGATAAAATTCATCCTGTTTTCTGCAATTAACCTGAACAGCAATATTATTATTATTATTATTATTGTCATAATTATCTGTATTATCATCATCATTGTTATTTTTTTCCTTATTGGTAGTATCACATATTTCATCCGTTTTTATATACTGTTCCTTAGATAATTCATTTATTTTAACATTGCTATTTACATTTTTAATACTTGAAAAATGATGAAATAATTTACATAAATAATAAAGAACGGTATCACTTACTGTACCTCCTAAAAATAAGGTAAGTTTAGACATTTCAAAAATATAAAATAAAGGTATATGCCATACTTTCTTATCATTCTCCCATTTGGTATTTCTACAATGAACTTTAAAATAAGATGTTATAATATTAGTTTCATTTGTATATTTTAATTTCAATATTAAATATCCTTTCTTTTCATTTATTATATCACTACAATATTTATTATCATATAATATATAATTATATATATTAGTTACATCAATATGATTCCATGCATCTAAACTATTATTAACACTTGAACTTTCTGTTATTCTCATAAGGAAAAAATCAAAATTATTTCGTTCCTTATCATGTATTACAATGTCTAAATATACATCATCACTATTAAAATTATTCTCAAGGCATATTAATTTCTTGTCAATCTTTTCTGTATCGATTTTACGAAAATAATGTGTTTTAATAAAACCTTTATTTTCTTCTTCCTTGTAATATTTTGATCGCATCTTAACAAAATAAAAAATAAAATAAAATAAATAAAAAACAGGAGAGACAGACGCAGTTCCTATATATATATATATATATATATATATATATAATATTCAGATGTATGCAGGTCAAAATGGATGATTTAACACAAAACAGGTTATACGAATAAATTCGTATATATATATATGTTTATATATATATATATATATATAGTCATATGTTCATATGGTTGTCCCCCTTTCTATGCACACCTTGAATTATTCAAATTGAACATTTTATTTACCATAAAATAATTGCAAATTATAATTTTTATAACCATACATATACATTATGTACATACATATATATATATATATATATATATATATATATTATATGTATGTGTTTATTTTTTTTATTTTTCATTTTTAATAGCACAATAAATTGCCATACAAAAAAAAAAAAAAAAAAAAAAAAAAATACGTTAAAAATATACATTTATTTTAATACGCACAAAAAGTTTAATATATTATATATATATATATATATATATATATATATATATATATATGGGTGTTCTGAAACAGAAATTTCTTACTACAAAAAGGAAAAATATTATATATATATGTATATATTTATTTATTTATTTAAAGCACTCTTTTCATTACACATGATTAAAACATTATTTAATTTTTTATTTTTTTTTTCCTGCATTTTAAAGGAAAAAAAAAATATATATATATATATATATAAATTGTATATATATATATATATATATATATTTTACAAGGTATTTGTAAATTAAAAACTTTAAATATCTCATCATTTATTTTATTCCTTTGATTATACAATAATTCTTAAAAAAAAATTACAATAAGTATTTCAAATATTATTTTATATTATGTTCATAAATTATTTAAGGGATACATAAAAATAAAAGTATTTTCATATAAAAAATAAAGCATGAAATATGGTTGTATGTGCGTGGAGAGGGGTACACATATATATATATATATATATATATATATACATATGTATATATAAAGAAAAAAATTGACAAATAATATATACATATATAATATTATAAAATATATGTATTTTATTGTATTCTATTAAAAATATACACTTCAAAAAAAAAAAAAAAAAAATATATATATATATATATATATATAATAATATAGTATAATATAATATATATATATGCATGAAAAAAATTAAATAAATAATATGGAAAAAAAAATATATACATGTTATTTTGTATATATGCAAAAAAATATTTTATATATACATATTAATATATTCTGTATAATTTTATTATATCTTCTATATATACAATGGTCACATATTTAGCACCTTTTTATAGTTCATCTTATTGGTAAAGCGGAAAAAAAAAAAAAAAAAAAAAAAAAAAAAAAAAAAAAAAAAAGATAACAATTAAAATATATATAAATTAATATATATATATATATATATATATATATAATTATATTTTTGTATTATAAGTTCTTATATAAAATTAATGTTAACAATTAATTATTTTCACTATATTTTCAGATTATCTATTAAAAAATAGAGTACTGTAACAATAATGTGTACAAATAAAATATGTTCTTCTAATTTGTGCTACTTTTTTTTTTTTTTTTCTTTTTTTTTTATAAATGGAAAAAATAAAATAAAGTAATAGTTATATGTAAAATATAATAGTTGCGTAAAAAAATATATTATCCTTACAAAAAATAATTTTTTTCTTCTTAACCTTTATATTGGTATCTAATACTTTTAAACATGCGTAGCACATAACATGGTTTGATATTCCTGGATTTGGTTGTAATAAACATAATAAATTAGCTCATTAACACATAAAAAAAAATCACATACACATATATATATAAACATTTATAGAAATAGATATACATATTGGTGTGCCCAATTTATACCCTTTCAAATTTCATATTTTAAAGGACACCGAAACGTAGGGATATATTTCTTCATCATTTTCATCGGATCTTTTTATATAATTCTTTCCTATAGAATCTGTTGATGAGAATATGTCATATAATTTTTTTCTAACCTTTTTTTCTTTACTTTCTCCATTAATTCTTATACTAAATGAAGCAAAATTAGGTGGAACACCAAATCGTAATACAGATTCACAAAACACGCGAAGTATATTAATATGAATAAATGCAATAAATATATCTGAAAAAGCAGCTAAGCACATGCGTCTTAGAAAAGTTTCCTGTCGTATAATTTCGGCCTCTACTTTTGTTCTAGATTCCATCATATCATTATATTGTTTTTCATCATATTTAAATGATTTTACTACAAATTTTTTAACTTTTGCTTCTTTTTTAAAATCCTCTGCAAATTTTTTAAAAACAAAAACTTTCCATAATGTATTTCCATCTTTATCTATTAAATCTTTAAATTGTTCTGTAGATCTAGGTACAACATAAGATGAAAATTTTTCATAATTATTTAACCAATCATCTACAGAATTTTTAGGAACATACGCTATAAGTGTTGTCAGATATTCTGTTTCTATAAAATCTGTTTCACTAACTGTTTGTGGTGTTAATATTTCATTTAAATTTCTTAAAAAGAAATTATTCGAATCATTTTTAGGTACTTCTTTTTTTTTCTTTTCTTTTAAATCATTTAACATACTTGACTTTATTTGAATTTCATCAGATAATTTTGTAACATTATTTATCATAATATCAATAGTATCTGTTAAAGATCTACTTCTTGGATATTTCGCATCATCCCAAGTAAACCTTCTTATATATTGATCTATATTTATATGTTGACGTTGATATATTATTTTTAATTCAATATTTTCATCATATTCTTTTGCTATTTTTTCTATCTTTTTTAAACATCCATATGCGTAACTATCATATTTTTGTAAATCATCAGCACACTTTAATAAATCATCAAATGAACAAAATTTTATATTAGTAGGTACATCTAAAATATTCGTATCTATACATATATGACTACCTAAAAGACGATTCTTCAATATCGTATAAATATATTCACGGCTTGTATTATCTCTTGTTGAACAAGCTATGAACAAACACATGGGAATTTCACTCATCTTTTTACACCTCTTACATAAAACACAATAAGGGTGTTATAAATAAATAAATATATATATATATATATATATATATATATAATATATATTTTTTTTCTTTTATATATATAAATAAATATTATATATATATATATATTTTTTTATTTTTTTTTTTTATAATTCTATATATATACAAACTTTCTCTCATTTCATTACAACAAAAAAAAAAAAAAAAAAAATCCCCCCATATATTATACTATATATATATATATATTGAAAAATTTTTATATTTATATATTTAAATTCTGTGTACTTTTTTATAATATATTATATATATATATATATATATATATTTGTTTTTATTTTTTATATTTTTATTTTATATCGTTTATTTTATTTTTTATATTATTATAATTTTTTTTTTTCCCTATTCTACATTAATATATACAAATATATATATATATATATATATATCAATGAATTATTTTATTGTTTAATAAAAAATTACTATATATATAATTAATTATTTATATATATTTATTTTTATAGTACATGTTTAAAAATATTATAATTTGAAATGATATTAAATTAAATATATCTTCTCCATATTATTCATTTGAATATTTAAAAAAAAAAAAAAAAAAATTTGAATTACTAAAAGGATATAATAAATATATTATATATTATATAATATATATATATATTATTATATATATATTATATAATATATATTATTACATATATATAATATATTATAAGGATACCAAAGAACCACTATGATACTACATATAATATTAGTAATATATATTATATATTAATATATACATATTATATATATATATATATATAATAATTATATATATATATATATATATATTAAAAAAAAAAATAATATATATATTTGTATATATATATTATAATATATTATATAGATATATATTATTTATTATTATTTTTTTTTTACTTTAAAAATATACAAAAATATATATTTTTCATTTTCCCAACAAATTCAAATGTAAAAAAAATAAATGTGTGTAATTTGAATATATATAATTATATATATATATATATATATATACCACAAATGTTATATAAATGTACATTTTAAGTTTAAAATAGATATTTTATTTTTTATTATTAGAATAAACCAAAAAAGAAAGAAAAATAAATAAACAATCAAGGAAAAGAGGAAACTTTTTTTTTTTTTTTCTCATAAGATTTGAAAAGGTTAAAAATAAAATAAAAAAGATCATATATATAAATGCACTTTGTAAATATTTACATTTATATTTACCTCTTTTTTTTTTAATATATATATATATATAAGTTTATTTATTTTATTTTATTTTATTATTATTATTATTATTTTTTTTTTTTTTTAATTTCAATAATACCTCTCCCTAAATGTTAAGCCATATACAAATCATAAAAGAATTATGAACACCTCTATAGATACTTATGTGCTACAATTCATTATAACAAATATATATATGTATGAGTCTTGTGAAAATGTTTTCTATTATATACTAAACAGATTGTACTTCCATTAAACATATCAAAACATATCATATAGGAATATAATTAAATATATACATTTACAAATATATATATATATATATATATATATATGTAACGAGCCTCCTTTGCAATTTGTTAGCTACTTTTATTATTTAATTTTTAAAAATAAAACATTTTATGTTTTTTTGTAAATGTTAATTGTATGAATGATGAAAAGGAAATATAAACTATAATATATATATATATATATAATGTACTCATATATATTTATAGCATGTTAACATGTCAACGTACGCATTAAAAGATATATTTTTTATTTCTTTATTTTCATCTATTACAATATCATCTTTATTTATTCTGGGATTATTTATCAAGTTATATTCTAATAAAAGATTAAAATCATCTTTATTTATTTTATCACCCATTAATCCTAAATAAGTTCTTAATTCCTCTACATCTAATAATTCTTTTTTTTGCATATCTAAAATGTCATAATGTTGTCTAAAGGATGAATTATCATTTTGATTATTATTCCTATTATTTGTGGAATGAAGTATTTTTCTTTTTAATAAAGTAAAAAATAATTGTAAATCCATCTTATCAATTTTTTTCATTTTCATTTCTTTTTTAAAATTATTTATATCTCTTATATCATATACTTGTTTTAATTGTCTAGCCATTTTAGGAAATAATGTTATATCAACTTCTCCTTTTTTTCCCACATCATGATATTCAAATATATCTTGAGCATCTAAAAAGTACTTCATCATTTCCTTCCTAAGAGTGGTTTCAATTGATAAAAAAAAAAATTAAAATATAGGTAAAATAAGGAAAAGAAATATAATACAAAAACAACAAATCATAAATATAAATATAAAAATATATATATATATATATATATATATATATATATATATATATACAAAATAATTATGTTTTCATTTCACATACATAAGTAGTATATTATGTGTTTATAAATATTTATATATAATTAATTTTACTATATTATAATTTATAAAAATATAAAAACCTGCTATAATATATCCTTTTAGAAGAATCTTTCTGTGTCTTATTCAACTTATTTATTATTTTGTCAACCATTTTTTTGATAGATTCATTTGGTTTGTCATATTTATTTACTCCATTTATATTTTCCATCTTTTTATTTATATACTGTTTTCCTTTTTTGTAACATATTAAATATGTACAAATATATTGAAAATAAAATTTCAATATATTCTTCGCTAAAAAAAAAAAAAAAAAAAAAATTAAAATAAGTGTTACTATGTTCTCAATTATTAATACATTATATTATTACCTAATTACTATAATATACCACACAAAAAAAAAAAAAAAATTATATATATTTCTTTTTAAAAAATATAATAAATATATAATTTAATAAGTGGCACGTTTTTATAACGTATCGTTTTATTCAGTTGCACCAAAAAAAAAAAAAAAAAAAAAAATTAAATAAATTAAAATAATAATAAAAAAGAAGATTATTTTGTTAATATACATATAATATAAATATATATTTATGTATGTTTTAATTTTTTTCTTGAAAAATTGTAAAAAATACTTCCATAGGAAATATAAGAATCATAGGAAAATAATTTAAGTATATAATGTTTTATATATATATATATATATATATATAGTTATTTTATTTTATTTTATTTTATTTTTTTATTCTTTTTTTTATTATTATTATTTTTTTTTTTTTTTTGGCTAGCTATTATTGTTTTTATAAAAATATATAAAAAGAAAAATAATAATAAAATCCACAAAATAAGAATTTTTGAAAACAGATAAATTAGAACTATTATAAATATATATATATATATATATATTTATATATATTTATTTATTTAAAATAAATACTTATTTTATAATTATATATATATATTTATATTTTCATATTTTAAGAACAAAAATCACATTAAAAAAAAAAAAAAAAAGGAAAATCCAAAAGTAAAAAAAAAAGAAAAATATTCACACATATAAATAATATATAAAAATATACATACATATATACATACATACATACATATATATATATGACAGCTTAATCAATTTTAATTTTCTTGGTTCTCTGCTCTTCCTTTAATTTTCTCTTTGCATAGAATTTAATAATTTCGTCAAGTATAATGACTGGGAAGGACCACAAGAATACCAGGAACCAGTCATATGCACTTAATGGAACTACACCAAAAATACGAGCTAAGGGTGGAATGTAAAGTATTAAGACATGTAAAAGTAAGGAACCTATTGTAGCTAATACTAGGTACATATTTCTCCATGGTGGTATCTCAAATAAGGAATTATACTCACTCAAGGCATTCAAAGCATTAAACATTTCTATTAAAACTAAAACTGATAATGATAAAGTGCTCGCCTAAAAATAAAAAAATAAATAAATAAATATATATATTAATATATATATATATATATATTTGTGTGTGTGTGCACTATATTTATTACCTTAATTTTCCCCGCTGAAAAATATGAACAGTGGTCCTCAGACATATCATAAACTTTATTTACACGGAAGTTATTCCATGCTTTACATTGGTTATAATGTGATAACTGATAAAAATTTATCAACGTGTGCATATCTGAATCTGCATAAAATAAAAACCAGTACACAAATATTGAAACTGTGGCTATTCCCACGTATGTTCCAATAATTATATATCTTAATAAGGTTAGGCCGTTTATTAAATTGTCGTTTTTGTGTCTTGGTTTGCATTTCATTACGTCATGTTCTGGTGGATTGAACCCTACAAAAATAAAAAAAATGATAATTGATGAATAGGATATGTATATGACAAACAATTAACACACACATATATATATATATATATATATATATTTTTTTTTTTTTTTTTTTATGGTTATTACCTAATGCTGTTGCTGGTAATCCGTCCGTGACCAAATTCACCCACAATAATTGAACGGGAGCTAAACTGTCTGGTATACCCAATAAGGCTGTTATAAAAATGGATGCAACTTCTCCAATATTACTACTAATTAGATAACGGATGAATGCTTTCATATTATTATATATACATCTTCCTTCTTTAATTGCTTCAACTATAGTATTAAAATTATCATCAGCTAAGACAATATCTGATGCTTCTTTAGCTACTTCTGTTCCATTAATACCCATAGCTATTCCTATGTCAGCTGATTTTAATGCTGGTGCATCATTTACACCATCACCTGTCATAGCAACCGTTTCTCCTAAATCTTTTAATACTTTTACTATTTGTTTTTTATGTTTAGGTTCCGTTCTACAGAAAACAATTCTTGGTGTATTTTTTAAAATATGTTTTTGCTTTTCTAATGAAAAATCTTCAAATTCTCTTCCATTATAACAACATATTTCTGTATTTTTATTATTTATATAATTATCCCTTTCATCATCTCCTTCATTTTTATTTAATATATTAATTTCTTTAGCTATAGCTCTAGCAGTATTAATATTATCACCTGTAATCATAAATACACGTATACCAGCCATATGGCATAATTTAATTGCTCTTCCTACATATTTACGTGGTGGATCAATAATACCTAATCCACCTAAATAAATTAAATCTTGTTCTAACTTATAATAATCATCTGTATTTTTAATATTTAAATCTTTACTACTTAATTTTTTATAAGCAAAGCTAAGTGTTCTTAATGCTCTTTTTCCCATATTTTGAATTTTATTATGAATTTCATTTTTTAAATTTTCATTTAATGGACGTATATCATTTTTAGTTAAATAATATTTACAATTTTTTATAATATTTTCAGGTGCACCTTTACAATACAATATCAGTTCTTTTTTTTTATTTTCAACAATAACACTCATAAGTTTCCTTTCTCTAGTGAATTCAATAATTTTTATTTGTTTACATTCATTTCTCCAAGAAGAAATACACTCACTTGGGACACTGTTACTATTATTATTATTATTATTATTATTATTACTACTACTATTATGTGTAGATATAGTATTTTTAAATTTGCTATTACCCAATTTTGATTGGAAACAATTTTCAAAACTTGTGCCATGCTCAAATGTATTTTCTCCTACACCTTCACATCCATTTGTCGTTCCATGTGCTGTACTATAATTAGAATGATTACCATTCTTAAAATTAGTATTATTATAATTCGCACTATTCTTATCATTTTCATTCAATGTATTGTTAACATGACTGTTATCATTTTTTGAACTAAAGAATTTGTTGATACCCCTAGGTGATTTATCCTTCTTATTTGATGATGGTACTGTTGTTGTAGTTTTTTCATATTCCGCTGGCATTTTATTATTTTTGGAGCATGTAGGTAATATATCAAAATTATGTACAAAATGTAATAGAGCTAATTCAGTACTATCTCCAAATTTTTTTACTATTTCACTATTATCATTACAGAAAATATTTGCCTCATTACAATTTACTAAACACATATAAAAATTATAATCATATTCTGAATAACAATATTTATTAATTTTATCTTCTAATATTTTGCTACCTCTACTTATAATTGTATTTTCATTTGTTTTCATTTCTTTTAAAGGAATGTTCCTCTTACCACTTGTATTATTATTATTGTTTAAATCATTTTTCATTTTCTTACTATCACTAGAAAAATAATCACTATATGGACCATTCTCATCAACTACTCCTCCTTCCCCATCATCTGTTAAAGCTTCAACATTTCCTTCTTCTTTTAATTTATTAAAAAAAGACGATTCACCTGCATATATATCATTTGTTAAGTTTGAACTTTCATAAAAATAATACGTATCACCTTTTTGACATAGCTGATATTCTGTTAAACAATCAGATTCTCTAAACAAATGAAATACTGTTGTCGTCATTTGATTTGTTGTCAGGGTACCTGTTTTATCTGAACATATAACTGTGGTACATCCTAATGTCTCAACACTTTGTAACTTTCTTACTATAGCATTTTTTTTTACCATTCTTCTTGTTCCTAAAGCTAAACAAGTTGTTATGACTGCTGGTAATCCTTCTGGTATTGCAGCAACAGCTAAAGCAACACTGATTTTAAAATAATATAAACAACCATATAAGAATGAACCATGAACTGGATCTGAGAAATGTTTAAAATTAATAATCCATACTGTTACACATATAACAAAAATAATTTTAGATAATTGCTGACCAAATAAATCTATTTTTATTTGTAAAGGTGTTTGAGTATCTTCACTATTAGATTCTATAACAGCATGTTGAATATGACCTATTTCAGTTTTCATACCTATATTAATAACAACAGCTATGCATCTACCACATACAATAGCTGTAGATGAAAATAAAATATTTTTTTTCAATTGTATTTCGCAATTTTTATAACTATCTTCCATTTTTTCAGAATATTTGTCAACAGAACAAGATTCTCCTGTTAACATACTCTGTTCAACTTTTAAACTTGTAGAATATATTTTTATTATTCTAGCATCAGCTGGAGTTTTATTACCAACACTTAATTCAATTATATCACCAACATATAAATATTTACTATCAATAATTTCCCATTTCCCATCTCTTAATACTTTAGCTTTCGTAGGTTGCAATTCTTTTAAAGCTTCTAAAGATTTTTCAGCATTACATTCTTGCCATACACCTACTGCAGCATTTAAAATTAATATTAATACTATAACTAATGGTTCAATAAAATCACATATTTCGATTTTTTTCTGTTTCATATCTAATAACGTTAACACGAAACTAATGAATGCAGCTAGTAATAATATCTTTACTAATAAATCATCAAATTGATTTAATATCAATTCAAAAATACTTTTCTTCTTTTCTACATCTAATTCATTCAAACCATATTTTAATCTTCTATCATTCAATTCCTCATTTTTTAAACCCTTCTCTTTGTTTACATCCAAAACTTTTAGTACATCCTCTACATCGTATGTATGAGCATTCTTAATAACCTCTTCCATTCTTTATATGTAAACCACAAAAATATATAAAATAATAATGAATTTCAGGAATGACAAAGATATAAGAAGTTCAAGCAAATCAAATAAAATTAAAAAAAGAAGACTACGAAGAAACATATAGATATATATATATATATATATATATATATGTATATGTATATATTTATTTATTTATTTAATATATTTTTTATTAATATAAAAAAAAAAATATAAAAATAAATACATTTTTATATATTGAGCATAACTAAATATTTATATTATGCATATTGTGTGTATAATTATTATATGGGTACTAATAATCCCTTTAATTTCTTTAATTTTTTTTTTTTTTTTTTTTTTTTGGTGAGAGAAGAAAATTCTCTCCTCTATTGTTAAAAGGTGCTTTTATTATTTTATATATTATATGACATAAATTTTTGATTTTTTATTTTAAGCATAAAAAAAAAATAAATAATATTATATATATATATATATATATATATATAATACAAATAATAAATATTTTTTACTTTATTCTTTCATTAGCATGATATAATATACTTTTTATTTTTAAAATTAAAATACAAGGAATTTATTCTCCAAATTATATCTTACAAAAATTATATATATTATATATATTATATATATATTATACATAATATTTTTGTATTTATATATGAGGTATATATATTTTTTTTCAGGAAATAATAAAATGTATATTATATTTTTTTGTTATTCTTCAAATGATATAAATAAAATATATATATAATAAAATAAGAATAAATATATATAATTATATAAATGGATAATATAATAAAAAATAAAAATATATGAATTATAATAATATATATATATATAATATAATATTTTAAATAATTATGAAAATTATTTATATAAATATCATAAAATATATTTTCAAAATGGAAGAAAAAAAAAATATAATTTTTTTTTTTTTTACGTATATATCAATTTTCATATATATAAATATAAATTTATATTATTCATATAAAAATTTATTATCATGATATAATAATATAATACAATAATTATAAATTTTGAAAGAAAAAAATTAAAAAACAAAATAAAATAAATATTTTTATATAAGAAATATTAATATATTTATATATATATTATACATATTATAATATATATAATATATATATTTATATTCATGATTATAAATTAATGAATACTTTTATTTTTTATATATACATATAATTATATATATATATATATATATATATATATATATATATATATAATATAATTATATATAAAATAAATATAATTTATTTTTTTAACATATTTCATAAAAAAAAAAAAAAAAAAAAACATTTGCAATTTATATATTGTAAAATATATTAACAAATTATTACAAAAAGATTTCACAACTTTTTTGTATCATGAATTTATAAAAAATTTATACTACATACATGTTATATATTTTTTTTTCTTTTTTTAAGGACAAAATTCATATTTAATTTTCCTAAGCACAAAACCAAAAAAAACAAAAAAAAATTTAAATAAAAAAAAATATATAATAAATAAATATAAAATTAAATTTACCGTAGTATATATATTTTTTATTAATATATTTTTAAAAAAACGATAAAGAGATATAAAACACATAAGAGATAATTATGTAGTTTTCATTTATGTACGCATAACCTAATTTAAGATGTGAATTCAAAAATATATTTTTTTATAAAGAAAGAGAATATATATAAAATTATATTTTTTTATTTTTTTGTTTTATATTATAGGATAATAATAATAGAGCTTATAAAATAAATACCTAATAATGTATATATATATATATATATATATATATATATATATATATTATCATCATATATATTATATAAATATGTCAGATGAACGTTCATTTTCTTCGACGATAAGAAAAAACCACACTTTTATATGTGAAGTATATCAATATGTAAAACGAAATGTATATATAAAACTATTTTTTTTTCATTTTTAAGATATTAAGAGGACATATAAATAAGCTCTTTATATATAAAATTCATTCCTATATATATATATATATGTTCATAGACATGTGAAATATATAAATAAATGTGTAAAATGTTTTTTCTAAGTAAATTAATATACATATATATATACATATTTATTTATATTATAATTTTTAAACTTTTACAAAAAATATTTCTTATGATCATTTCATTAGAGCTAATATATATATAATACACAATACATATATATTATATATATATATATATTTTTTTTTTTTTTTTTCTGTATAATTATATATTGATACAATTCCTTATATTACTTGTTATTATCAATTATTATATCACTCTTCACAAAAAAAAAAAAAAAAAAAAAAACAATATAAAAAGTTTTCCTTTTTTTTTTTTTTTTTTTTTTTTTTTCCTTTCTAATATTAAAATATATATATTATAATTATATTTTCATTCAGTTGTCATATATTTCTTTTTTTTATTAATATTACAACGGTTCTTTTTTCTTTTATGTAAAAATAAATTTTCCCCATAAACATTTTTTTCTTACAACACAAAAATTGGTTTGTGAAGGTACCTATTGAATAATTAACTTTTCATTTTGATATTTATAAAAACATTTAAGATTCGATTTTTTATAATAACATGGCACATATATATATATATATATATATATATATATATATATTTTGTTAAGATAATAATAATGGTTTTTAATATTTTCATATTATATAAAATAAATTCTATGATATAATATTTATTTACATTATAAATATGTTCATTTTGTGGTATTATATATGCGAGCATTTTTAAGCCTATAATTATTATTATACCTTCAAAAAAAAAAAAAAAAAAAAAAAAAAAAAATTAATATATGCATAAATTTATTTAAACATATAAATGTAAATATATAAATATATATATATTATTTAATTTTCATCTTTTATTAATATACTGAATATTGTTGTCGTTCTATAATAAATATTATTATATATATATAATATATATATATATATATATATATTTTTATTTTTTTTGATTTAATTTTATATTGTAGAGGAAATATGTATAAATAAAATAATTTTCCTTTAAAATACATTGATTATATAAAAAATTATATTTATTTAAATAATATATATTACAATTCGAAGAATAATAAAAAAGAAGAAAAGCGATGAATGATGATAATACGTTAGCCTTATTATATGAAGGAATTAATTTAATTTTCGATAAATGGTAAGATTTTAAATGCTCTTTAAAAAAAAATTAACATTATATAATTTTATATACTCTATATAAATGATATATATATATATATATATATTTTGTATATTTATATATTTTTTCATTTTCCTATTTATTTGAAGGACTATACTACGCTTAGCTGTTACAAATAATTGGGGAGGAATAAACTCAGAAGATAAGAAAAAGAAATTAATTGAATATGTTCACAACTTTGTTACAAGTAATGATAATATAAAATAATAAAATCTGTGTTATATATATATATATATATATATATTTGTTAAATATTTTCATTACCAAATTTTTGAACTTTATTTTTTTCTCAAGATAACAATGTAAAGAATAAATTGTGTGATTATTTAAGAGACGAAATGAGCGTTCTTTTTAATGTTGATATTGAAGATGATAGCGATGTAAGGAAAAAAAAGAAAAAGGAAAAGTATTCAAATATATAAATATCTTTTTTTTTTTTTTTTTTTTTTTTTTTTTTTTGTGTCTATATTTAATCTGATCATATAAAAAAATTATTTGTTTAATGTATAATGTTTTATTATTATTATGTATATATCATTATGTGTCTTATATATATAATAGTGTTATTTATTATTTTATTTTATTTGTTAGATTGAAATTGCCGATTTAATACTCGATCTTTATCAGAATTTAAAAAAGAAGAATTATGATATTCTAGAAAAAATTAAAAGTATACAAGTATATGATGTATCTTGTTCACAAGAAAAAAATTTAATTCAGACTTATGAAAAGGAAGACGAAGAAAATATGGAAGATGAGTATTCTTGTTCAAATGATAGTGAATATTCAAATGAAGAATCATCAGACAAAGAATAAAAGTAAAATAAAACACAAAAAAATAAAACAAAATAAAACAAAATAAAACAAAATAAAACAAAATAAAACAAAATAAAACAAAATAAAACAAAATAAAACAAAATAAAACAAAATAAAACAAAATAAAACAAAACAAAATAAAAAGAAAGAAAAGAAAGAAAATCAGAACTAAATGAATTGATTTTTAAAAGAGCACATTTTTTTTTTTTTTTTTTTAACATAAAAAATTAAACAGTATAAATATTATATATATATATATATATATATATATATATATATTATTTACATTTACACTTCATGTTTTTATTTTATTTTTTATTTTTTTTGTTTCTTTTACTTTCAATATAATTTCTTGTTATTAATTTTATATTTTATAAACAATTCATATAAACTCTATTCATAATATTATGTAAAGATAACTATAAAAAGCTTTTAAAAATATAAGAATAATAAGATTAAATGTTTTATACATATTTTAAAATAATTCTCTTAACTTTTTAAATGGTAATAAATGAAATTAATTTTTTAAAGGCTTTCTCAAAAAAAAAAAAAAATTTTTTTTTTCCCCCTTCATATTATTATTTACACACAAATTATTAAATTTCCTCTTTTTTAAAAATATAAATGTAACACACATATGTACATATATACGTATATATTATCATATTATTACATATTTTGGTGCGTAAGTTGATATACATCAAATTAATAATACTTAATATGAAAATATCTTATTTTATTTTATTATTATTTCTTATTAAAATTAACACATAGTTTACTACATTTATAAATATATTTAATATTAAAATGTACTTTTGAGGATTTTTTTAAAATGTTAAAAGTTTTGTATGAAAAATACATTAAAAAGAAAATAAAATAAAATAAAAAAAAAAAAAAAAAAATGTATGAATTAAATATTAAAAATGATGATATAAAGTATAAGAATTATATAGATGAAGAAGATATAAAACCAAATAATTCAGTACACCAAAATATAAATAAAGAAGAAAAAAAAAAAGATCACTACGATGTTTTTAAAATTAAGGATATAAAACATTTAGATCCTATAAATAATACAAGTCATGAGGATATAAAAAACATCATAGAACATTCAATAAATAATCAACACGAAACATATAAGGAACAAAATAATGATGATAATATTGATGATAATAATAATGATGATAATAATAATGATGATAATAATAATAATGATAATAATAATAATAATGATAATAA
The DNA here is from genome assembly GCA_900257145.2 of Plasmodium billcollinsi. Taxonomy (NCBI): domain Eukaryota; phylum Apicomplexa; class Aconoidasida; order Haemosporida; family Plasmodiidae; genus Plasmodium; species Plasmodium billcollinsi. The sequence goes on from LT990230.1 coordinate 195,459, forward strand.
TAATAATGATAATAATAATAATGATGATAATAATAATGATGATAATAATAATGATGATGATGATAACATTTATACATTCGTATCCTCATCAAACGAAGGAGCTTCCAAAAATATTCAAATGTCTGGAAATAAGCTACATGAGAACTCTCTGGATAAAAAATATATTTCTGATATAATAAAAGAAAATAATGTAAACGAATATACTGCTGATTATCCATTAAATGAACATATTAAAATTAACGAGGGCTATTCTAAAAATTATAAAAATGAAACACCCTTTAATAAGGATAACAACACAAATGAAAATGTTCTACACATAAATGATGATAATAAAAATGATAATATAAAAAATATAGGAAAAATATATATACCTAATAATGATAATCAAAATTATGTTCACAATATAAATAATTTTATACAAAACGATAAGAATTATGATATTCAACATTATCATTTAAGTAATATACCTGATATTGATAACTATCATACGAATAATAAAAAAAACAATAACAAAGTGAATAATTTCAGTGAGAAAGAAAAAATTATGGAACTTCATAAAAATGATAAAATTACAAATATAATTATTTACAAACGTATGTATCAATCTTTTATCCTTTTAAAAAAAGAATATAGGGATCTAATTGATGAACATAAAAAAAAAATAAATATCAATAAAAAATTAAATTATGAATTTAATAGTTTAAAAAATAATAGTTATTATTCAAACTTTTTTTTTAAAAACGATTCTGATAATTTATTTGATGATCTAGCAGTAGGAATAAGCAATATATTTAAATGGATGGATATAGATAATAAAATTATTCAAAAAAATTTTCATAAAGACAAAAAGGAAAAGAAAACTGGTAAGGATGATGATAATAATAATTGTGTTGATGATGATAATAATAATTGTGTTGAAGATGATAATAATAATTATCTCCACGATAATAATAATTATCTCCACAATAATAATAATAATAACAATTGTCTTGATGATGATAAAAATTATGATAAATTAAAAAATAGTCCTCTTCATGAGGATATCACTATGAATGAACAAACTACACATAATATACATTCAATAAGAAATTATGATGATAACGTAAATACAGAAATAAAAGAAAAAAAAGAAAAAAAAGAAAAACTATATTTTAATCCTTCTCAAAATTGTATGGATACTACTATTAGCATGACGGATAATCATGATAATATAAGTGATGATGAAAATAAAGGGGAACTTAAAAAGAAAAAAAATGAATTAAATATTTTAAATGAAAATAATAATGGAGAAATGTATTCAAAGGATAAATCCACAGATGAGCCTATGAGTAATACATTATCAAATAAAGACAATTTTAGCATAAAAAGTAATAATACTAATAATAATAATAACAATAATAATAATAGTAACAATAATAATAACAATAATGATAATTGTTATTCTCTTAATGAATCATACCATACTAATAGCAACATACAATATAAGGAAGATAAAAAAAACGATGAACGTTTAAATAATAAAACAATAATAATTATTAAACAAACAAAAGAAGAAACACCCACTACATTATTGCATACATCAAATAAAATCCAAAAGTGCTCACAAAATTACCCATTTTATAAAAAAGAAAATATATTGTACAAAAATAATAAAGGAATAAAAGATAAAGAAATTATACATGATAAAATCAAAAAAGGATGCATTTTACAAAATATCAAAATGAAAGAAGGGGTAATTATTAATAAAACTAATATATTTCAAGATTATAGAACTAAACGAAATTCCTACTTATGGCAAAGAGATACTGTAACTAGAAAAAAAAATGTTAAGTGTTATAACTCTTCTAATAAATTAGAATGTAAAACAAAATATAATTATAATCATAAAAAAGGATATCAACCATTGAAATTAAATAATGATTCCTTAAAAGAAAATATTATTGATTATATAAAAAAAAAGTTACATAATAGAAATAAAAGCGTGAACAAAATAAATGATGTAAAGAAAAACAACCAAAATGAAAACATTGTAATATCCCATAGGCTAAACAAAATTAATAATAACATAAATGTACTTAATCAAAATATAAATACAATTTCAGAAGATATAGACAATACATTCCTCTTAAATTGGGATATTTCCAAAAAAAGAAATAATCAATATCATGAATTCACAAAATCAATTTTTCATATTTGTAGTTATAAAGAAAATGAATATATTCCAATAAATGTGAATAATTTCTTCTTGACCAAAAAGAAAGTTAACACAACTACCGATTTGAGCTTGAAATGTTTGAAAAAAAATATGGAATTTATATTAAGGAAAAGACAAAACAATGTAATATCTAATTTTAACAAAAATATAAATGATAAAAAAAATGTAATTGATAATCATGTCAAAAATAATGATAAACAATATAAGCATTGTGATAAACCTGTCGCATTAGGAGACACATCATCTATAATTTTGAAAAATAAAAGGTATCAAAAAAAGTCCTCTTTTTTATTTAATAAAAATAATTTTCATATGATAAATAAGAAATTGAAGTACTGTAAAAAATGTTGTAATAATGATATTTCCAAATGTGTTATAAAAACAAGACACTGGAGAAATGTAATATATAAAACAAACGAGGAAGAAAATGAAATATTTTATTTTCTTCTTAAAAAAATAATAACTTCTTTTGAAAAGAAAAAAAAAAGAAACATACTAAAAACATATAAAGTAAAATTACTTGAAAATAATGAAAATTATATTTATATATATATATTTCAAATTAAGAAGTATTCAAAAATGGCTAGTGATATTTTTTGTTTAAATGAAAAAAGTTCCTTGCCTGTTCAAAAAAAATATTCCATGTTCAGGAAAAATCAAAAAAAAAAAAAAAAATATGAACAAATCAGGAAGCTTGATGATTCTGAATATGAGGAAGAATATGAAAAAGATGGAAATAAATTGAAAAAAAATATATTTCAATTTTATATGAATGAGCATGAGAAATATTGTGTTTCAGTTGACAAAAATAATGTAAAGGAACAAAATAAAAGTAGGGATGACAGCAACAATAATGATAATAACAATTATGAATATAATAAAAATAATAATAATAATAATAATAATAATAATAATAATAATAATAATAATAATAATAATAATGGTGATGATGATAGTAATATTCACACACAAAATGAAATGAAAAATCATACACCAATAGATAAAAATGTCAATAGCATGGACACGATAGAAAATAATAAATTTCTAATTAAAGATTTAACAACTCAATTTGAAGAAATGCTTAAACAACATATAGTGACTCTGAATCTTTTAGATAAGAAAATTGATATTATAAAAAAGGATCCACCAGAAAAAAAAAATAATCATAATGATTTTGATGATAATGATGATAATAATAATAATAATAATAATAATAATAATAATAATAATTCTGATAATAATAATTCTGATAATAATAATTCTGATAATAATAATTCTGATAATAATAATTCTGATAATAATAATTCTGATAATAATAATTCTGATGATAATGAAGATGCTGTTATTATAATAGGAATGAAGATAATTTTAAATGATAAATATCTATTACTTTTTGTTGATGCCTTAAATAGTATAGAATATAATGTAAATAAATGGATGGATTTACATGAAGAAATATTAATGTCTCATATTAAAGAGGATTTAAATATTTCTAATTTTTTTAAATATTATAATATAAATTTATATACTTTTTTTGTTAATTTTTTGAATAATGTAGAAAATTATATTGAAGAATTCCCTTTTTATTTTTCAATATTATTTGAAGACATGTTTCCTTTTTCACTTTCATAAAAAATAAAATAAAATAAAATAAATACATATATATTTGTGCATTTCTTATTGTATAAAATTTATATTAAGTTTCATTTGTTAATATTTAAGCCACACATATATATATATATATATATATATATATATATATATATATATATGTATATATGTGAGCACATAATATTCTTATAAAAAACCTGAAAACTGAATTAACTCATTTTATTTTTTAAAGATTTTTTTGGTTTAGGCACTTAAATGCATACATAAAAAAAAATAAAATAAAAGAAATAAATGATTTAATAATAAAATTAATATAAATATGTAGAATAGAATACTATTATTTATTTAATATTGTAGAACAATCTTATAAAAATATAAATCGCTCTGTCTTATTTTATATATTATTATTTTATTTCATTTTATTTTTTTTATATATAAATATTTGATCTAATGCTTACACGAATTTATATATCAACCTAATATATTATTCATTAAGGACAAGAACAAAATAAAAAATATAATAAAATTTAACATGAAATATATTTTACTTTTTTATACTTTGATTATTTTCTTTTGCAACATACAAGATGATTATCTCGAAAAGAAAAAATACATGACTTGTTTCTCTTCCGTATCTCAAAATGATGATGTGGACATTTTTTATAATAATCCTTCCAGAATTGAAGGAGAAAAAAGAAATCATAGAATATTATATGGGCTTTTAAGAAAAGGTAGGAAAAGAAAAAGAAGAAGAAATAAAAGAACCAAAAGAAATCGAACACAAGCTAGAAAAAATAAAAATAAAAATAAAAGGAAGAAAAAAAAAAAAAATGAAAAACTAGAGAAACGAAGAAGAAGAAGAGAAAGGAATAGAAAAAAAAAACAACTAAAAAAAGAAAAACGAAGAAGAAAAAAAAACGAAAAGAAAAAAAAAAAAGAAATGAAAAAGAAAGAAAAAGAAGAAAGAAAAAGAAGAAAAGAAGAAGAAAAATTAAATTTGAAATCGCAAGAAAATAACAATTCAATTAATCATAATAATAATGATGATGATAATAATGATGATAATAATGAAAATGAACATGAAGAAGATATGAATGAAGTCAATAATCAAAATGGTAATTATGACAGTACACAAAATAATATAAATATTAAAAATGGAAAAGTACCAATAAATAATAATAATAATAATATGGAATCATCTAATCAAAATAATAATGAATTTTATAATCCTAATAATAATACAACAAATAATCAAACATATAACAAAAATAATGCTTATTCACATTCATATGAAGAACATAAAAACTATCCACTCAACACATATAATAATGATACACATACAAAGGTTATTGATCTGGATAAATTAGAACATACTTCCAAAACAGAAATTATAGAAAAGCTTAAGCGGGCTATAGAAATGTTACAATAAAAAAAAAAAAAAAAAAAATTCACATATAAACAAATATGAAATAAAATGTATAAATAAATAGATACATATATATATATATATATATATATGTATATATATATATTTTTATTTGTTGAACAAGGTTTTAAAATTTTTATTTTCTCTGATAATAATATATACATATAATATATATATATATATATATATATGGATCAAAAATTTTTTTTTTATTTTTTTAATATTATTAACCTCTGAAAGTTTTTGAAATATAAATATTACGTTGTCGTAATTCCATTTCCTTTTTTTTTTTTTTTTACAAACATATTAAAAAAATATATGATTATATATATATATATATAATATGTATGTTGCATATATAATAATATAAATAAAAAGAAATGTTATATATAAATTTTTGTATATAAACAATATTTCGTATAGGATATTATATATACATATATATATATATTTATATTTATAATGTTGTAAAACCACGTAAATAAAATATTAAATGTAATAATTGTATAATATAAATAAAGTATATATATTTTTTATATTATATTATATATATATATATATATATCAATTTTTTACTTTTATAATTATATAAAAAATATATTATAATTTCTATAACATATATATAAATATATTATTACATAAACCACAATATCATTATATGTTATCAATCGTTTTGTAAATTTTTTTATGGATTTCTTAAATATTAATATAAAGATATATATTTATTTTATTTTTTTATTTTTTTTTTGGAACATAATATAAAAGATTACAAATTGAATGATTTGATAAAAGTTAAATATTTTATTTATAAAAGATAAATAAATAAATAATTAAATATATATATATATATATATATATATATATATATATATATATATATATATATATATTTATATATATATATTTATATATTTATATATACTTATATTTTATTTTTTTTTTTGTATGATGTGAGGCAATTATAATGGATGATAAAAAGAAACATCACAAGAAAAAGAAAGTTGGTAAGAAGAGCAAAAAAAAAAAGATCAACAAGAATGCAAATAATAAAAAATATCATAAAGCTTTTGCATTTAGTGGAGGTATAAAAAGCGCTCATAGAAGAAAACAACATTTATTTGAATTAGAGGAAAAAAAGTTAAGAGTACAAAAAGTATATAAAGAAGGTAATAAAAGTAGTCCTTTGATTGTAGCAATTCAAGGTTCTAAAGGTGTTGGTAAAAGTACTTTATTAAAAAGTTTAATAAAATATTATGTAGGTATAACAATAAATGATATTAAAGGACCTATATCTATTTTTACAAAAAATTTAAAAAGATATACCTTTATCGAAGTTAATGATGATATATTACATATGATAGATGTTGCAAAAATCGCTGATATATGTATACTTGTTATTGATGGAAGTTATGGTATAGAATTAGAAACTCTGGAATTTTTAAATATTTTATATACACATGGACTACCTAAAGTTTTAGGTGTTGTCACGCATTTAGATAAATTTAAAGATAGTAAAAGCATACGAAAAAGAAAAAAAAAACTAAATAAAAGGTACTCAGAAGAATTAGTCGAAGGATCCAAACTATTCTTTCTAAGTGGTATACAAAATAATAGATATAATAAAACAGAAATAAGAAATTTATGTAAATTTTTATCAGTTATTAAAAAACCAATAATCTCATGGAGAGAACAACATGGATATATATTAGGGCTGAAATTAGATGTAGACGATCTTTTAATTAATAATCAAATTACATTTCAAAAAAATAACGTTGAAAGTGAACATGACCACAATAAAAATTATGTGAATCATACATCTTATGATGATGAAGAAAACGAAAAAAAACTCACCAACTTTTTAACAAATTGTGATGAAAAAATTAAAATATCTATTGAAGGTTATGTTTATGGAAGTAAAATTTATAGAAAGCAAAAAGTACACATTCCTAATATTGGGGATGTTGAAATTGATAACATACAAATTTTACAAGAACCTTTTAAATTAGATGAACAAAAAAAGAACCCAAATATTTATGCTCCCATGTCAGATGTGGGAAATCTAACATTTGATTTTGATAACATGTACATTCATATACCAAAGAATAAAGTCAATTTTACCAGAGACGAATTTTTGTTGGCTGACCAAAGGGAGGAAACAATTCCAGGGGATCACAGCAGCGAAACGAAGGGTAATACATTGAAAGGTGATGATAATGGTGATGATAATGGTGACGATGTGGGTGATGATGAAGATGATGATGTGGGTGATGATGTAGATGATGATGTGGGTGATGATGTAGATGATGATGTGGGTGATGATGTAGATGATGATGTGGGTGATGATGTTATCGATGATGATGACGATGATGATGATGATGATGATGATGATGATGATGACGATGACGATGAAAATCACAATAAAGATAAATCCTCCCATCATAATAAACAAAGTAATGATAATGAAAAATACATTACAGATAGCATAAAAATGATAAGGGAATTACAAAAATCGAACGGTGTTTTTTCAAAACAACAAAAAGACAATTTGATTCTTTTTAATGAAACGAATGACTATAAAGCCCCTTCTAATATAAGGAGGAAAGCCCCATCGAATGTTTACATCAGTGAAAAACAAAAAAAGAAAAAACAGCAAGATAGTTATGTTAATGAAAAGGCAGAAGAATATAACAAATTGGAATCAATTCTTTATGAAAAAAAAAACAATGACGAAGAATATTATTATGCAAATAATGTAAGCATTTCTTCAGATGATGAAAAAGAGGAAAATGATGCATCCTTTAGAGAGTTTTACAGAAAGTATGGATTAAACGCTGATATGTCTGATGAAGGTGAGAATAATGATATAAATTTATATAATGGTCAAGAAAACGAGGAGAAGTTAAAAGATACATATGATAAGTTGATTAATGGGGGGGAAGACGAAGATGACTATGATGATGAAAGTGATGATGGTGATAATAATATTGATGAAAGTGATGGTGGTGATAATAATATTGATGAAAGTGATGGTGATGAAAATGATATTGATGAAAGTGATGGTGGTGATAATAATATTGATGAAAGTGATAGTGATCAAAATGATAGTGATCAAAATGATAGTGATCAAAATGATAGTGATGATAATAATAGTGATCAAAATGATAGTGATCAAAATGATGATGATCAAAATGATGATGATCAAAATGATGATGATGATAATAATAATAGTAAAGAATTAAAACATAAAAATACTTTGGATGCTAAGAAAGCCAAGGTGAATCGAATGCAAGCACACGACATGGCAGACATTTTATCCTTTGATAACAAAATTAGTCTGGACACCTTTATATACGACTTTAGTTACATTAACCGAAAAAATAATTTGCTATATTTTAGAGGGGATGTTATAAATGTAATAAAGCGAGAAGAAAGAAAATTAGCTGAGTTGTCCCATTTGAAAAAATCTGAAGAACACTTTTATTTTTTAAAAAATATATTAAGCACAGATATTGTTGAAGATAAGAAAAGAGAATGTTATAGTTACATGAATGAGGATAATTATTATTATGATAAGTTAGATACTTTTAGGAGTGATGAAGAAGACATTTTTATTTTTAATAATTTGTCTATATCTGTATATGATATAGTAGATAGCAATGTCGTGGATAATTTCTTTTCACGTTACGATAGTGTGTATAGGATGTTTTTTAAGAATCGTAAGAAAGGCGATATGGATATAAACTTCGAAGGAGATGATAATAACAATAGTGATGATAATAATAATAATGATAATAACAATAGTGATGATAATAATAATAATGATAATAACAATAGTGATTATAATAACAGTAGTGATGATAATAACAATAGTGATGATAACAATAGTGATAATAACAATAGTGATAATAACAATAGTGATAATAACAATAGTGATAATAACAATAGTGATGATAATAACTTGAAAGATAAAGTTAATGGTAACACAGGCAACGAACCGAATATAAAAGAAAACTTAAAAAAGTTAAAGGAAGAAAAATTGATTGAAAAAGAAAAATTTAAAGAAACTGAAAAAATAGGTGTTTTAAATAGTGGTTATGGTTCATCAGTAAATATAGGAGAATATGTACGTATTGAAATTAATATAGAAAAAAAAAAGCTAGCTATATTAAAAAATAATTTAATAATATGTGGTGGTATACAAACGTATGAAGAAAAAGATTCATTAATACATTGTAGAATAAAAAAGCATAGATGGTTTCCAAAATTATTAAGATCAAATGATCCATTAATATTTTCAGTAGGATGGAGAAGATATCAGAGTATACCTATATATTCAATAAGTGAAAGAAATAATGTAAGATTAAGATATTTAAAATATACTACTGAACATATGCATTGTAATTGTACATTTTATGGACCATTAGCTAGTGTAAATAGTGGAATCTTAGGATTATATAATTATAAAAAGGTCCCATTTTATCGTATATGTATAAATGGTTTAATAATAGAAACAAATAATAATTTAAATATTATGAAAAAATTAAAATTAATAGGAGAACCATATAAAATATTTAAGAATACAGCTTTTGTTAAAAATATGTTTAACTCTGATTTAGAAGTTTGTAAATTTCTTAATTGTCCTGTTGTAACACCTAGTGGTATTAAAGGATTAATTAAAAATAAAATAAATAATAATGGTGATTTCAGATGCACTTTTGCTGATAAAATTAGAATGAGTGATATTGTTATACTAAAATTATATGTAAATGTTAAAATAAAGAAATTTTATTATTTCGATATTGAAAATAAAATTAAATCCATAAATGAATTAAGGTATATATATAATATATATGTTAATCATAATAATAATTATAGATCTATACCATTCAGACATTTCTATCATACCAAAATTCAAATAAAATCAAAATTATTAAAAGATTTACCTTTCAAATCGAAACCAAAATTATTTAAAAAATTACAAAATAATTCCAATAGAAACAACAAACAACAAACAAATCTTATTAATAATAATAAAAAAAAAACAGATCAAATCAATTTTACTGCACTACCTAATCCAAAACTTGCTGCAAAATGGTATCAAATGTTACACACTATTAAAAAAAATATACTTGATCAAAAAAAAATTAAATCACAATTATCTTATCACAAAAAGTTAAAGGAAAAATTAAAAATACAACAAGCAAAAAGTCAAGTCGTAAAACAAAGGAAAAAAATTTCATACAAAAAGGGAAGAAAATAATTCATATAAAAAGAAATATCTTAAATCGTGCGACTTATATATATATATATATATATATATATTATATATTCTAATCACATTTGTCTTTTTATAATTCGTCTATTGTTTACGATATGAAAAATTATTTCCTAAACGTGTATTGTGAAATATTTTTTTTTGTTAAATTTGTATCTACCTATTTAATATATATATATATATATATATATATATTTTAATACAAACTTGTTCATTTTCTTATAACATATAAAATAAAATAAAAATAAAAATAAAAATACATCTAGCATTAATTCAAAAACGGAAAGTTTACAACTATAACTACATATATATATATATATATATATATATATATATTTTATGTGTGTAAAAAAGATTCACCTTAACATAAAATAAGTTCAATTATCCTTTTAATAGTTTAAATATATATATATGTGAAAAAATAATTATATAAAAAGAACCATCCTTTATATACATACATATATGTATATTTTGTTTTTTACCATAAAAGTTTTCATTATGATTAAATATATTTTATTATATATATATATATATAATCTTGAATTCTTCTTTATTTTAAAATGGAATTTTATTTTGGTTAATATTTTTTATTTTATTTTGGTTAATATTTTTTATTTTATTTTGGTTAATATTTTTTATTTTATTTTGGTTAATATTTTTTATTTTATTTTGGTTTATTTTTTTTATTTTATTTTGGTTTATTTTTTTTATTTTATTTTGGTTTATTTTTTTTATTTTTCTTATTTTATTTTATTTATTTATTTTTTTTTTATTTAATTTTTTTTTTTTTTTTTTTTTTATAAAATAATACATTATGGTGACATGTATATTCTTCTTTTAATATAAAAATAAAATGAAATAAACCAAAAAAAAAGTCAATCCTTTAAAAAATATAATATATATATATATATATATATATATATATATATTTTATTTATTTCCTTTTATTTTTTATAATATAATATATACACATATATAACATATTTATTTTATTTGGTAAAAAAAATTAATCAAAATACATTTTTATCATATAATCTATCTGTTGTCCTTTAAAAGAAAAAAATATACAATATTAACACATATTTTGCAAAAAAAATAAAAATTGAGAGTGTGTAATAAAGATTAACATAATTATATGTATATAAAAGTTTCAAATTATATGATAATTAATTCCTTTTTTTTTCCTTTTTTTTCCTTTTTTTTTTTTTTTGTTTTATAGTTTCCAAGATCTCATAAAGTATACATATACATTTACATAAATATATAATAACAATAAAATATAATATAATTTTGGTATATAAAAATATACTAATAATACGTAAATATTAATATTGTCATTTATAAATTTTTTTTTTTTTTTTTTTTTCATCCTTTTAACATATATTCCTTAATTTTATTATATTATATATAAATAAATAAAAAATATATATTTTATATGTATTCATAATTTTTTCATGTTTATATTTTTTAATTAATTTTTTACATAATATTTATAAGAACACAAATAAAATGGCTTATTATTTATCAAATTTAAATAATAATGAAAAATATGAAACCAACCAAAGTTATAATTCTACAAAAGTTTTTAATTCTAAACTAGTTTTATTAGGTTATTAGAATGAATCATCGTAAATCGTATATTTTATCACCCATATATAAATGCAAGTTTTTTTTTATTTTAATAATATATTATATATATATATATATATATATATAATTATATATAATTATATACAATTATATATAATTATATATTTTGTGATAATATCTAATAATAATTCTATATATATATATATATATATATATATATATTCAAAATATTATTTATATTATTACATATATATTTATTTATAGGAGATACATCTGTTGGGAAATCTTGTATCGTTGTAAGATTTGCTAAAAATGAATTTTATGAATATCAAGAATCAACGATTGGTGGTAAAAAAAAAAAAAATTTATTTATGTCCATAATATATATTTATATTTTATATAAATATGAAGATAAATAATTTTATTCGTTATTCTTTTTTAAATTATGTATAAGAAATATATTAGATATAAGTATGAGGATGTGTCCATTATTAAATTGTTCATATATATTTATTCTTATATTATTATAATACATTCACATATATATATATATATATATATATATATATATTTTATATTTCGAAGCTGCTTTTATGACCCAGTTAATTGATATTGGTGAATGCACGATTAAATTTGAAATATGGGACACAGCAGGGTATTATAAAATAAATAATAAATAAATAAATGTATATAAAAATAATAAATTGGTTTTTATCAATATTTTCATTTTCTACAAAATTATTATAACACAATTTTAATTATCTTCAATGTTTTTACTATAGACAAGAACGTTATAGAAGTTTAGCTCCGATGTATTACAGGTATATAATATATTCTTTATGTATTTATATATTATTGTTAACGACGTAAATATATATATATATATATATATATACATTTTATTTTTTTGGATATTTATGTTAATAAAATATTATTCATTTTTTAATATTTCAACCATTTTAGAGGTGCATCAGCAGCTGTTATAGTTTATGATATAACAAATAAAAAATCCTTTGAAGGAGCTAAAGGATGGATTCATGAATTAAAATCAGTACACTCAAATGATATAATTATAGGTAAATAAAAAAAAAAAAAAAAAAAAAAATTGTCGATATATATTTTATATATTATTGTATGTCAAACTAAAATTGCTTATATGTAATGAATTATTTTTTTTATTTTTTACTTGTATCTAATTATTATTACAGCTCTTGCTGGTAATAAAAATGACTTGGAAGAACACAGAGCTGTAGACCGAGAAGTAATACAAAAAAAACAATATATATATATATATATATAAACAAATAAATATATAAATATAAATATATATATATATAATACGTTCATATATATAACAATATGCCTAAATATTTCATATATAAATTTTACACATTTTGAAAAATAGAATGTATGAATTATATACAAATAGATGAACAGTTCATGCAAAATATTTTTATTTTTATTTTTATTTTTATTTTTATTTTATTTTATTTTATTTTTTTTTTTTTTTTTTTTTTTTTTACTAATTTTTTTAGCTAGCCGAATCTTTTGCAAATAGTAATAATATTTTGTTCATTGAAACATCAGCAAAAACTGGACAAAATGTTAACGAATTGTTCTTAAGAATAGGTTAAAATGAAAAGAATTGTATAAATTTTTTCTCCTTTCTTTAATGATTTTTTTAATATATTTAATTTTTTTTTTTTTTTTACATATATATATAGCTAAAAAATTACCTCTTCATAAGAAAGAACAAGAAAAATGCCCAGCTATTCAGGTTCATATGAAATAAATAAAAAATATATATGCACATATATATATATATATATATATATATATATATATATATGTACATATATTTGTATATATTCTTAAATAAATATATTTTAATATATACCTTTTAACCTTATTCAGATAAATAATACCGAAGAAACCAAAAAAAAATGTTGTTGATGAGGATGGATAATAAAAACCTTTACCTTTCTATTTATATTGTGATAAGGATATACACATATTATGTTTTTAAAACGGTTGTTATCATTTTAATTTTTTCTGTCTAACTTAAAAAGAAAAAGAAAAAGAAAGAAAGATCAAAGGGAATATACAAGTATCATATATATATATATATATATATATGTGAATATATACATATGTTTTTATATCTTATTTAAAAATGTTTAAATGATTTATGTGTACATAAAATTATTTTTTAATTATAAATATTATTGTATATTTATAATTAAATATAATTTTTATTTTATTATTATTTATATCACACTGAATAAATTATTTTAAAAGTCATATTCTTTTCAATTATTAAATATCGATATTTCACACATTTCGATATATATATTTATAAATATTTAATATGTATAGTTGTTTATATATAAATTCATTTTTTTATGCTTTCATATATTCTTTAGAAATATATATTTTTGTTGTTAAGCTATATAAATATATATTATATATATATATATATATATATATATATATATATATGTTTTGTATTAGATTATTATATTTGTATTTTCTCTTTTTTTTTTTTTTTTTTTTTTTTTGTTGTTTGTGTAATATATTATTTATTATTATTTATTTTTTTATTATTATTTTTTTTTTTGCAAAGTTTTATGCTTTTTCTATTATATGCCCATTAATGTGTTATATAAGGTTCTTATATATATAATATAATTATTAAATTATTTTATAATTATGATATTTTACAATTTCTTATATCTTTAAATAAAGTAAATTATTTACACTTGGAAATATATATATACTAGGACGACATAAAAAAATAATAAATATATATATATATATATATATAAATTTTTCTTTATTTTTTTTTTTGGGTCATATTTTTCTGACATTTAATTATCAATCTTTTAAAAAAAATAAAGTATATATAATAAATATAAAAAAAAATTTAATATAATTAAATATAAATGCATAATAATATGGGAAATAAGTCCAAAATAAATTGATAATATATATGTATATGTTATTTCATTTATATTTAAAAAGAAAAAAGAACATTAAATATATAACAACACAAAATATATATATATATATATATATATATATATATATATATATATATTTATATATATTTATGTTTATGTTAAATCTGTTTGTGAAAAGGTATAAATGAAAATGTTTACTTGAAGAAAGAGAAAAAGAAAAAAAATGAACCTTAATATTTTTTTTCTTTCATATAAGATTTGTTTATGTACACATGATATTTTTTCATGTATTTAATGATGATTTTCAGTTTTCATCATATATGTTAAATTAATATTTTTATTTTTATTTATTTTTTATTTTTTTATAAGAATGGTATAAATATATATGCACACAAAAAAGAAATAAAATAAAAATTTAGAAAGGATGCATTTTGTTCATGCGTTTATTCATTATGTTGTTCTTTTTTATTTTATCAAATGGAATGGATATAATTTCCATATGTTAAAAAGACGATCTTTTAAAATTGATAAGAACATTATAGAGAGAAGTATCAGAAAATGTAAAAAAAATAATTTTAGTAAAACGTATGCTTCCATTGTATATATAAAAAATGGACTCACGGAAAATATTCTTAAGAATATAAGTGGGGGGAGAAAAGAAAAAAAAAAAAATATAATAATAAATAATAAATATCTATTCCTTCTTAATAATTTCATTGATAAAAATAAAGATAAAACTTATTTATATACATCATTAGAAATAAATTATTTTAAAAATCAAAAGAACGATGCCCCCAAATTTTGGAAAAATAGAATAAAGAATTACAAAACCATTAATCTATATATGAGCAAGATAGAGGAAAAATCAACGGAAGAGATGGAAAATGAAGAAGATATATTAAATAAGGAATATATAAATAATAAACATATATATGATAATAACAAAGAAAATGATATATTTGATAAATATAATACAACACAATATGAAAAAATAATAAAAAAGAAAAATATTCATTCCATATTATTATGTGGAGGTGTAGGAAAAAGAACAGAATTGATAGGTCCTAAGCAATTTTTAAAATTAAATGATATACCTATGTTTATATATTCATTTAATTTGTTTATAAAATGTAATTTAATAAAATCTCTTACTTTAGTATGTGATAAAAAACATTTTTCATCTATCGTCCATAGTATAAATATGTATAATAAACTTCTTTTAAAAAGAAAAATGATAAACTCCTTTTTAAAAAATGTAAACCATAAATTAAATATAAATATGAAGGAATATGATGAAAATGAAAAAGACAACATAAAAGATTTCACTTCACAAAAAATAAATTTAGGAGAGAATGATTTTAATTTTTATAATAATATAATAGATTATATAAACAAAAATACATACATTATTTATGATAATGAAAAAAATAAATGCATTCTAGATATGCAAGAAGTATTAAATGATTTGTCAAAAGATATAAGGATAAGAAAAAATAAAGAATTAAATGAAAAAGATCAAAAACATATAATTAAAATAAAACAAAAACATATAAATGTTAATAGATATAAATTATTAAAAATTGTAGAAAGTGGAAAAGAACGATTAGATTCTTTTTTAAATGCTATGAAATCAATAGATATAGAATTAGATAGTCAAATGTATATTTACGAATTATTAAAAAAATATATCCAAGGGAAAAATAAAAAGAATGATAATATAATATACGAATTTGAAGATATTAATATAAACAAATGTAATAAAAATTATAATTCAAATAATTATAATATGGAAAATAACAATATTAAAAAAAAAAAAGAAAAAAAAAAATATATATATATAACTAATATTTTAATACATGATGGTGCTCGTCCTTTCTTATCAGAAATTGATTTCTTTAATTTAATTTATTATTCTACTTTAGATAAAAATGTTATATTAGGTTCAAAAGCTACAGATACTATAAA
>LT990230.1:227500-254567 GCA_900257145.2 Plasmodium billcollinsi
ACCTTCTTCTTTCTTTATAAATACATCATCCATTTTAATATTTCGTTTCTTTACATCTTCTATAGATACAATTTTGGAAGGATTAGGGAAACCATCTCCATTTATATTATTAATACTGCTCTTACCATTTGATGCATATACTACTGCTACATTTTTCTTTTTCTTATTTATAGATTCTTCAAATAAATATAAATTATGTATCCATTCATATATAGATATATTTTCATAATCATCCTCATTATTTTTTACTTCTAAAGATAAATCTTTTTTTTTCTCATCATCATCATCATCATCAATATTATTTTCATTATTTCCTTTTTTGTTTTTATTCTTTTCCTTAGAAGGTTTCATAAAAATAGATCTAAACAAATGAAAGGTCCCGCTGAAGATATTTCTTTTCTTCTTTTCTAATTTGGCTTCTATACATAAAAAACTCAACAAAAACGTTAAGACCATCAGATATCCAAAAAATAAGGAACTAGCTGTAAATAACGAAAAGGCACATATAGAATAAAAGGGAGATATAGCACTTATTAAGAACGCTATAATATTTGTTAATGTTGTAACAGTAATTGCTAATGCGCTATCTTTTAAACACATCTGTATTCTCTTCTTATTATCCTTAACCATAAATAATAATGAATACGAATTTAAAATAACAAATACATCATCAACACCTACACCTATAACTAAAAAAGGAACCGTCTCAGCTGGGGGTACAGATTTCACCCCAAAAAAATATAAAAAACCTGAACCTGATAAGAAACCTAAGAAACCACAAAAAATACCCATAACAGCACATAATGGTTTACTTCTATAAAGTACAGATGTTACGTTATTAAATAATGCATACATAAATATTAATAAAACACCTATTAATAAAAGTAATCTTGTTAAATTATCAATTTTAGATATACGATCAACCTCATCTTCTAAACTTCTATCGGTAAATACATGAAAACGTATAAACGGATTATTATTATCATTAGTTTCTTCATCTTGTATAATATCATCCAAATTATAAAATCTTACATAATCAATTAATTTTTTTTCATAAGCTAAAGCATATGGTTCATATGTATGAGAATTTAATAATGGTATTACTGTCATAATAGCATTTGCAGATTTTATAATATATTTTGATCCGGATTTTTCATAAACCATATTACCTAATATACCTTTAAACATCATTTCTTTATATGTTCTTCTGTTTACATAAAAATCTAAATTATCAACTTTTATAGGATAATCAATATAACCATTTCCTTTTTCATAATATAAAAATAAAGAACTTAAATTACAATCACCATATTTCTTTTCACATATATCATCCAATGTATACGTTATTTGTTTCTTTAAGCCATCACTTGCTTCTCTTAAATCTATATTCAAATTCTTATCACCGAATACATTTTGTAATTTACATCGATCAGATTTTATTAGCATCGGTGGTATATATTGATATGGATAAAATACATCATCTTTATAATCTCTAAAATTTACATTTGGTCTATTTTCATCCAAAACCATATTTTCTTTTCTTTTCTTTATCATTTCATAGATTTTTCTATAAAGCTTTTCTCTAAGTGATTTTTTCTTTTCTTCATCATCATCATTATTATCATCATCATCATCATCATCATCGTTATTATCATCATCCTCATTATTATCATCATCCTCATTATTATTATTATTATCATTTGTGGTAGTGTCTTCATCCTTTTTGTTCTCTCCTTCTATAACAACATCGTTGTTATTATCGTGTCCTTCCACAGACAAAACACTCTTACCATTTTCATCTAAATCTGAGTAATCAAAAAGAGTACCATTAATTTTTCCACTTTTTAAATTCTCTTCACTTCTCTGAATTAATGTCTTATATAATTCTTTTGCCACATGACTTTGTTCAGGTGGTAACTCAGAATTAGTTTTGCATTCATTGATTTCAGAAAGATCTACTTCTATATCTTTTGTACCTTCCTCAAATTTTTGTAATTCTCTCAAAATTTTTGGTTTTAATAAATTCACATTAGATTCTACTAATATAAAACATCTTCTACTTTTGTAAAAAAAATCATTTATTGTTTCATTTGTTTCGTAAGCATATGAATTGGATATTGAATATAATTTGTAGATATCTTTCTCATGTTCTTTAAAATAAAAACCACAAGTTAAAAGTAAACAACATATTAAACTACATATGATAAAGGTACATGGTCTATCATATACATAACCTCCATAATCATACAATAAATTAGCAAACTTATCTAAAGATTTTTGTTTTAATTCTTTTAATTTATATATAAAATTTTTTACGAACATTTTTTTCTTCTTTTAATACAATATATTTCTGGATGCTATTTTATAAAGGAATTTTACAACATAAATGGATACATACATATATATATATATATATTTATATATTTGTATATTTATTTATTGTGTATATATCTTATATGTATGTATAAATATTACTGCGCTACGCTTTGGTGTGTGTGTGTGTATGAACTCATAATTGCATCATATATATTGATAAAAAATTAACAGATTACAAATACAAGGAGAAAATATATATATAAAAATATATACATATATATATATATATATAGAGAGAGAGAGAGAGAGTGAGTGAGAGAAAGAGAGAGAGATATAAAGATATGGATATATTCCAATGTAATATTAAACACACACTTATATAACACAATATATGTAGAATATATATTATTTATATTTTAATAAATAATACATAATATATATATATATATATATAGACATTATATAACTATGTATACTAAATAATACAAAAGAAAAAAAAAAAAAAAAAAAAATTATAAAAAATTAACTATTAATAATATATACATAATGCATTCATTATATTTATAATATTTACATATATGGATAAATATATTCTATTAAACTATTTAAAAATTAAAGCATCTTTTTAAAATCTACTTAAATACTTTATATATATATTATAATAAATTAAAAAATAAAATAAAATGAAATGAAAAGAAATAAACTAAAAATTATATTATACACAATTATAAAACATATATATATTATATATATATATATATATATATATATATATATATATATATATATATATTTATATATACATTTATATATTTATATTTATTTATTTACTTTATTATATTATTTTTTTCTCTTTTTTTTTAAATGTTAAATCATCAACATATAAATACAGATAAGGTAAATAACACAATAAATATATATATATATATATATGGATGACATTAAAAAAAAAAAAAGAAAAAAGTTAAATACAATAATTATAGATAAATATATATATATTATATATATATATATATATATATATATATATTTATATATATATATATATTTATATATAAGGGAAAGTTAACAAATTATATAAAATATAAATAAAAAAAAATACATATATATATATATATATATATGTAGCTTTTAATTATTAATAAAAACAAAAATCTATACAACACTTAAATCTAAAAATAATTCTATACATACATATATATATTAAAATATAATTACAAAAGAATATATATTTTATGTAAGTAAGTAAATAAATAAATAAATATATATAATATTATATATAATACTCAGTTCGAGTTCTATAAAATTAAAATATATATATTTATATATTTTTCTTGTACATATATTTATAATTATAAATATAATATATACATGCTGAAAAAAAAAAAATTAACTTTTCTTTTTTTTTTTTTTTTTTTACTTAAAAATTATAATACATATATATATATATCATATATATTGTTCTATCAGTTCTTTGTATTTATTATTATACATGATATATATCATATATATATATATATATATTTTTTTTAAATAAATATTTACGAATCACCTAATAAAAATTTATATAATAATACAAATTATATATATATATATTATGTATATATAAATAAAAAATAAAATATCTCTTTTTTTATTTTATTTTTTATTTTTTTTTTTGAGGATTTTATTCTTTTTTGTTAATAACAACATGCATAAAAGAACAATAAAGAAAAAGAAAAAAAAAAAAAACAAAAGAAAAAAAAAGGAAAAAAAATAAGAAAAAAAAAAGGAAAAAACAAAAGAAAAAAAAAAAGAAAAAAAAAAAGAAAAGAAACAGAAATAGAAACAGAAATAGAAACAGAAACAGAAATAGAAAATATTTTATGTTTATCTTTTGTGGTTTTACTTGTTCTTTTGGTTATATAAAAATATATATTTATATGTACATAATAAAATATATATTAACATATGTTTCTTCATATATTATATATAAATATATATATATATATATATATATATATAATATGATAATTTTTTTTTTTTTTTTTCTGTTTCATAAAATATCATAACATATATAAATAAAAAAATTGATATTCAAAAAATTGTTTTATAATATAAATATAATATATATATATATATTAATGCTACACTTTTATTATTTATTTTATAATAAAAAAATGAACATATTTTTATTATTAAAAAATAAAAAAAATAATATAAAAACAATACTACTATTATTATTATTTATATTATATATTATTATTATTTATTATAACTTTCTCTTTTTTTTCTTTTTTTTTCTTTAAATTGTATGAAGCAGTGAAATTAAAAAAAGTATATATATAAATATATATATATATATATAAAATATATATAATATAATATTTTTAATTTTTAATAATAATCGCCTTTATATAAATATATTTATACTATTATATATATTATTATATATGTTAAAATAATGGTTTTATATAATATATATATATATTTATATATTTATAATTATATCACCTCATATTTGAGGGATTACTACATTATGAATATTATATATAAAAAAATCATTGACATTAATACATAAGATAATCTATATATATATATATATATAATATGTTTAATATAAATCTTGTAAAACATAAAGAGATAAAGAAAAGAAAAGAACACAACTCATAAAAAAGTATTAAAATAATATAATATATTATAATATGTAGAAATAGAAGTTATTATATAATAAAATATATATATATATATTATTATATAAATATATATGAAAAAAAAAAAAAAAAAAACATAGGAGTAAACCATTAGATATATATATATATATATATATATATATATATATATATATATAACAATATGTATAAGATCTATGTAACCATAATATTTATTATTATATATATAACATAATCTATATTTTTTATTTATTATATATATTAATTTTATATTAAAAAAAAAAAAAAATTCTTAATTATAATTATATATTTAAAATAATTCAGATACTCCACCCCCCTTTTTTTCATTTCTTTAATAATAGAAAAAGAATAATAATAATATATTATTAATATTAATATAATGTTATATTATATTATATGCCACATATTATATATATATATTATTATACAATTTTTCAATTATTACATTTTTTTACTTATTATAATATTAATATATATTGGTATATAATAAAAAGATATTTTTATATATAATAATAAAAAAAAACAAATAATAAATTATAAATAATTAAACTATATATTGTTCTAGAAAAAAACAAATGCATGCAATGAATAAATATATATATTATTAATATAAAGTATTACTATAAAATATATTTATAAATATTATATATATTTTTTTTATATACCTAAAAAATAGATCCGTTTTTTTTTTTTTTTTTTTTTTTTTTTTTATTAGTAATTTTTTTTAGCCCAATAAAGGGATGATGGGTTCTATAGAAACTTATACAATACATATTAAAAAAATTTTCTTTTAAATTACATGTTATTCTAAATCATAATTCTTCATAATATTTTTAAAATAAAATGTATGGTAGTAAATATGAGGGATAAAATCATGAGAAAAAAGAAAAAAAAAAAAAAAATATATATATATATATATATATATATATATATATAATAATATAATATCTTTTTTATAATGTAGGTATAAAGATATACACGTAACATATAAACATATAAACATATAAACATATAAACATAAAAATTTATATTAATAATATTATTTATATGTAAACATTGAACATATTCTAGGGAAAAAAAATTTATTTAATATATATATATATATATATATATACATATATGTGTTTATAATAATATTCTTTATATTTTAATAATTATTAAAATATCAAAACTTTTAAAAAAGATGTATAACAATATTTATAAAAATTGATCAAAAAGTTTTTATAAATATTAATCAAAAAAAAAAAAAACTTTGGAGACATAAAAAAAAAAAAATTTAAATGTGTATAAGGAATTATATATAAATCGTTATAAAATAATATTCACATAAGAGATAATGTAAGAATAAAAAAAATAATTTATATGTACATATATTTTTGAATTTTATCTTATTTTCAAAATTACTTAGATGTGTGCCTTATTCAGTGATCTTCATTTTTTTTATGTAAAACAATTCTATATAATAATCGAACATTAGAAAATTTTTTTAAGTATATCAAAAATAAAAATAAAAATAAAAATAAATATATAAATATATATGATGTATATATTTTTTTTTTTCTGGTTGAACTTTAATATAATATAAATATACTGAAAAGAAAAAAAAAAAAAAAATATATATATATATATAAAGAAGAAATCATGTTTTTAATTTTTATTTTATTTTTTTCTGATAAATATATAAAAGTGAAATGTCCATATAAAATATTTGAGTGAAAAATATTTTATATATATATATATTTTTACATGTATATGTTTTCTTTTTATTTTTTAATCCTCCTTTTTAATACAGTCGTTTAGTTTAAAATATCATACCTTCCACCGACTTGTAATATTTATAAAAAAAATAATAAAAAAATGAGTCCATCATTACATGTGTTCCTTTTTTGATATATTTTTTTTTTTTTTTTTTTTTTTTTTTTTTGAAACATGCATTGTTTTATTCTTAAAAAATAAATGTATATAAAATATGTCTTGTTCTTTTAAAAACAAATTTATTTAGGCATGTAAAAAGTTAACGATGAAAATTTTGTTTTTGTTCTGGGGTACTTAAATTATGTATGATTAAAAATATATATTTGTCACATATACAATAATATATATATATGTATATATATAATATATTTTATTATTTTTGAATATTTATTTTTATATTTATAGTTACATTTATATATTAATAATGTCGGTTCACAACATCATATGGTCTTATAAAGTTACATATAAATAAATTTTTTATAACAAAATTAAAAATAAAAATAAAAACACACATATATATATATATATATATATATAATATTTTACTATTTGCGAATTTTTATTTTTATATTTATATTTACATTTATATATTAATAACGCCGGTTCACAAAATCATATGGTCTTATAAAGTTACATATAAATAAATTTTTTATAACAAAAAAAATAAAAACATATATATATATATATATATATATAATATATCTATATCTGTACATAAATATTTATACTCCTTATATGATGTTATACATACATTTGTATAATAAAATAAAAATTTTCTACATACAGAGGTTAATTCGTTTTTTTTTTTTTTTTTTTTTTTTTTTTTTTTTTTTTTTTTATCTAAGTTTCCTTGTTATCCATTCTAGCAATTATACAATGACCTTATAAATTTTTTGTCTCTAGGTTAATTTTGTTGTTGTTTTATTTAAATTATAAGATTGTGTGTAGATGTATGATGAATAGATAGATAATACAATGCAGCTTTATAAATATATATTATATATATATATTTATGTTTATTTGTTTATTTATTTATGCGTTTGTGTGCTTAAAAGATCATATTTATATGTTGTATAAAACAAAGAAACAATTTAGGAGATGCCTCAAAAAAAATGAGAACACATATAATTTGTTGAATATATTATGACGTATATGGATATATATCATTATACGCTTGTAATGCTTACATATACATATATATATATACATATATATATATATATATATATATATTTTTCTTTTTGACCTTTTGTATTAAAATCGTAAGCCCTTACAAATTAAAGAAAAAATAAAAAAGATATAACAAAGAGAAGATGCTAATAAGTAACAGAAAAAGAAGAAAAACATACATAAACAACGACGGATATCAATATATCAATAAAAAAATAAAAGACAAATTTATATTTATGTGTTTAATAGCAGTTGGAGGGTTTTCATGTGTATATAAAATAAAGAAGAAAGAAAAAAAAGAAAAAAAAAAGAAAATTTTTTCTAACAAAAAGAAAAAAAATAAATATTATG
Source organism: Plasmodium billcollinsi (assembly GCA_900257145.2). Taxonomy (NCBI): domain Eukaryota; phylum Apicomplexa; class Aconoidasida; order Haemosporida; family Plasmodiidae; genus Plasmodium; species Plasmodium billcollinsi. Next base: position 235,765 of record LT990230.1, read on the forward strand.
TTCAGAAAGAAAATTGTAAGGATAAGTTTTATGCTTTAAAGAAAATAAAATTTCATGCAAATCCAAAAAATTTAAAAGAACAAATTTTATTAAATTTAAGAGAAATCAAATATTTAAATCTCTTGAAGAAATATACAAATATTGTATACCTACATGAATATTGGATGGAAATTCATAAACCTTTTTACAAACAAAAAAAAATTAAAGTGAATAAAAAAAAGAAGAAAATAAAGAAACAAAAGTTATCCTTATTTAAAGATACTATCAAAATTATTAAGAAGAGAAGAAAAGACAAATTAAAAAAAAAAAAAAAAATTGAATTTTTTTTTAAAAACATTCAATATTCTAGTGATACAGATGATATCAAAATTAGTTTTGAAGATTCGGGTCCGGAAAAATTAAAAAATAATAAGAAAATAAAAGAGATAAAAGGAAAAGTACAAAAAGGTTATAAGAAGAATAATATAAAGAATGAAAAGAATAATGTTAATAAGAATAACACTTATAATAACAAATACAAAGTTGTTATCAATAAGGGTATAGACAAAAAATATATAATAAATAAAAGAAAGATCAATAGGAAGAAAAAAAAATATATATATAGATATATAGATAAACATATATATAGACATATATATGGACACATATATAGATATATATATAGACATATGTATTATCTCTTTAATATAAACAAGAATTCATATAATACACATAATAATAATAAATTCAAATTATTAAAAGGGCCCAAAAGAAATTATCCTTTTATAAATACAAATCAAACTATCCCTTATCCTTCTTCTTGTTATTATTATTCATCATATACAACAAACAAATTTAAATCCTTAAAGGAAAAACAATTTACTTATATAAGTTCCTTCTCTTCTCAAATGTGTTGTACGGCCTCTCGAAGAAAAACTTTCTCGTATAATCAAAATGATAATTATAAAAAAATAAAAAAATTAAATAAATATTATAATTACAACTATTCAAATTTTTTAGATAAACAAATATTAAATAAACAATCAATGTTTTATGAAAACAAAATTAACAACAAAAAAAACGATAACAACATTGTATTAAAAACATTAAAAACATTTTATGATGATCAAGATATATATAATTTAGAAAATGTGGACACCAAAGAAACAAAACAATATAGTAACTATAATAATATAAAAAATATAGAAGAAATGAAAAAAAAAAAAAAAAAAAATTGTGTTATATACAATAATATATCTACTATGCAAAATATAAAATATACATCATACACATCAGATATATCTATTACATATAATCTTGTTAATACATGTAATTCTTATAGTCTATCAAATAGTTTTTCTTGTAAAACACAAAATAAAGATAATGCTTCCTTCTTTCAAAGACACAACAAATTTAATAACACACCATCAAAAAATAAGAAAAATAAGTTATCACAAAGAAAATATTATATCAACTATTATAAAAATAAAGGAATTAAAATTAAGCTCAAGAAAATAATCAGGAAAATGTTTCAGATGAAAAATAAGTTGCGAAGTGTTACTAGTACCTATTTTAATAATTATAAAATTGATAAAGCAATTGTAAAATATAAAAATAAAAATAATAATAATAATAATAATAATAACACGAATAAGAAGAAATATTATTTTTACAACCAACATAGTACTTGTAGAGATATTTTTAAAAAAACCAAAAGGAGGAAAAAAAAAAAAAAAAAAAAAAAAAAAAAAATTACATTTATTAACCATCTTTTTAATAATCAAATTAAATATCACACAAAATTTTGTAAAAATAAAATAAATAATATACAATCAAGAGAATATGCTCATAAAATATTATCATATCATCATGTTTTTATTTTACTTTATTATATATATAAAAATACAACATATATTTCAGAATTATTATATGAAGAATATATAAATAATATAAAAAAGAATTTTTTTCTTAATAAATTAACTAATTTATATATACCCATTTATAATTATTCAGAATATTCTTTTAATATATTCCTCATATATTTTATATCATCAAATAAAAAAAGAAAACAATTAAAACCAACATATATATTATCACCACAAGTATACTCCGATTTTTATTATTCCAACTTATTATTTGATTCTCGTTATGTTTATAAAAGAAACGAAATTCATAGAAACATACATAAAAGGAAACTTTGTAATATTTATGCACATTTAACTAACTTTGATTTATTTTTATGTTACACAAATAAACATAATTACAAATATATTAAAAAAAGACAAACTCTTTTTAATTTTTTCTTTTATACAACAACATATATCACCCATTATGAAAATTATTTTACTAAAAAACATTTTATAAAGAGACAGGAAAGTCAACTAAAATATTTCACTCGACATCCTACTTTAAAAATGTCAGAAAATAATTATTCATCTAAAAATTATATTTTGAAAAAATGTTATATGGTTAAAAAAAAAAAAATTGTCAAAAATGTAGACATAAGAAGAAATAAAAATATGTGCATGCATTTATCTTATGTAATACATATTATTAGAAGTCATAACTTATGTAACAAAATAAATAAGGAATTTAATAAACAACTTACAAATAATGTATGTAAAAAAAATGAAATTAGACAAATAATTCTTAATATATTTAATAATAAGACACATCCAATGAACTATATAAATATATACACATATAATTTTTATAAAAAGAATATATGTTTATCTAGTTGTAAGAAGCGAATTTTTTTTATAATATATTGTTTTCATAAAGGTCGTTATGTTTTTTCAAGAATGTATGGAAAAGAAATTAAAAAAATTAAAAAAATTAAAAAAATTGAAAGAATAAGAAATATACAGGTTCAAAAACAAATGTGTTATAAATGTCGACCATTCATAAATAATAAGGAATATTCAAGAGTTTCAAAACAAATCATATATTTTTCATTAAATATAATTTTGAAAAATTATATGGATTATATATTAAGGAAAAGGTATTTTTTATGTTCATATGAACATTTTTTTATTCAGAGAAAATTATTAATTCATAATATCAGAAAAGTTGTATCCAATTATTATTTAAATCAAAGAAAGGATAACAATAACATAATGTTTAATAATAATTTTATTCTTAACAATTATATGGATAAATATAAAAATGTTTTCATAAAATCATGTAATGATAAAACTATTCCCTACCAAATACATGAAAATTCACAAAATGAATATTATTTATCAAAAGGTGATAATAGAATGAATATAACAACCACTTATTTATATATTAAAATAAGGAAGATATTAAATAAATATTCTAAAAGAAATGAAGAAAGAAAAAATATATTGAAAGGTAAATATTCTTACAACAATGGAAGCTTTGCTTTATTATCATATATAAAAAAGAAACATAAACATAATAAGATATATGAGCACATTAAAGAAAAGAATCGAAATAATAAAAAGACAAAATATAAATTTAACTTATATATAAGAATGGAATATTGTAAAAGCACACTAGAAAATTATATTAACACAAGGGAAAATATTAATATTAATAGAAATTACGAAATAATACAAATGATAATATTAAGTTTATACTATATTCACAATAATAATATTATGCATAGAGATTTGAAACCTTCCAATATTTTTATTTCCGATAACAATATTGTTAAGATAGGGGACTTTGGGCTAGCAACATATGATTATACTTATCCAAAAAAGAATAAAAGAAAAAAGAGAAAAAGAAAATCAAGTAACTTGTCATATGAATATAATATACGAAAAACTAATATATTAAATTTGCAAAAAAATAATACTCCATTCAATATAGGTAATAATAACAATATTATAAGAAAAAAAAAAGAAATATTATTTAAAAATTGCCGTACTAAAAATAATATACCAATAAAAGAAATAAACAGTAATTCCTCATTTCAATACTTTAAAAAAAAAAAAAAAATTCATGATTATCATACTTTAGGAATAGGAACAAAAATATATGCAGCTCCAGAACAATTAATAGGAAATAAATATACAAAAGCAGTTGATATGTTTTCCCTTGGGTTAATTATAGTAGATTTATTTACTATAACAAAAACAAATATGGAAAGAATGAAAATTTTATGCAATGCCAGACATAGAATTTTACCTGACTTGTTAATAAAAAACCATCCACAGGTAGCCAAATTGTGTCAAAATTTATTATCGCTAGATTATCAATTAAGATGGACATCAGAAGAGTTATATAAGAAAAAAAAAATATATATATATTGATAATTCTAGGTGTGAATATATACTTAAAAAAGATATATATAATAATTTTTACATTTTTGTTATATATAACATTTATGGAATTTGTAAAATAGTGCATATAAAAGTAAATACAAAAATATATATATATATATATATATATATATATATAATTATTATATTATATTTTTATATAATAATATATTACACATAATTTATTTTCGAACAAATTGATACACATTTCATATGTACATAGATTCAAGGGATGTTTTTCTATTTAATATATTTTTAATGTTATTAATAAATATAATTTCTTCAATTGAAAATAAAAATATATACATATATATATATATATATATATATATATATAATATTTATATATAATATACATATAAATACATACATGTTCATTTATACATATATATACTTTATGTAAAATTTTTTCATTCGAATTAAATTTTTTTTTTTGTATATTTAAGGGGAATAAAAAATATATACACACGAATACATATAAATATATATTTCATATAAACAAGAAAAGGACCAGTAATTATGTAAAATATAATTCGAATAAAGTATGCTCCATTTTACATTATATGTAAATTTTTATCCTTAAGGGAAGATTTCTATAGTTTTAATAATATGAGAGGCATATATACGCAAAAAAAAAAAAAAAAAAAAAAATATAAATAAAATCAAAAAATAATAAATAATAAATAATAAATATTAATTATTATTATTACTTTTTGGGAATATAATTATCATCACTGGGTTTATTTTTTATTATTTTTTTTAAAATGACAAAATTTAGTGTGCCCAAAAAAAAAAAAATTATTTATGATATATATCCCCCAGAATGAGAATAAATGTATGTTTACTTATTTTCTTTTTTTTTGTTCTTTTTTTTTTTTTAAATACACTTGAATGTTTCCAACAAGAGGAAAAGTTAAAAAAATTAAAGAAATTATTAAATAAAAAGATTAAATTTGATATTAATGAAAAACATAAAAATGGTTATAAAAACACAAGATATTCATTTATATATATTCATGAATTAACTTTGATTGATTATGTAGATTATGTGTTGAATAAATCTTCAGAATATGATTGCATTTTATTTTATATAAATGTAGAAAGTAATAATAATGTTTCCAAGTTGGATAGAAAAACTCTTATTTTATTAGAAATATTTAACGAAGTAGCACGACAGATCATATTTAATAATTTTGTTTTATATAATGAAAATGAAGGTGTATTATTAAATAAAGAAATAAGAAACCAATTTATAGAAACAATACATATGAATAATAAAAAGAATGATGATAATAATATATATGAAACTAAGGATCATAATGATAAGTATGGAAAAAATGATTTTTTATTATTAAAGCCTGTTTTTTTCTTTTATATAAATTTTAAGAAATCACATATGAATCCCATAAAACATGTACATATGATATATAATTTGCCAGAATTTGTTTACGTAAATAATAAGACTTTTGATAATATAGATTACCAGTTAATAATAGATAGCAAATATATGTTAGAATATTATATAAAAGATATAAAAAAAATTGATTATAACCATACAGAGATAAATAATAAGATGGTTGAATCATATTTTAAAGAATTTATTTATCTACACAATAAAGAAAATATGAATAAAATCCAAGAAAAGAATCCAGAAGAAAAAGAAAAGATATTTATAACATTACTAATAATTTTTTTATTTCTATTTCTATACATATTTGTATTAATATTACAGAAATGTAATTTTCTAATTTTTTTATGTTCCTATTTTTTATACTTTATTTGTTTAAGTGGATTATTTCATTGTTTAATTAATAAATCAGAATTATATAATACAAGTAAAAATTTAGATTCTTTTTTCCATAAATATATATATCGTTCAACTAATTCACAATATATTTGTGAAGGCTTTATATTTTCATTCCTTATTTTGTTTATCACATTATTGTTTTTTACATTATTAAAATTTTCTAATAATATAAAAGAGGATACATCTCTCTTATTACATAAAAGTAAAAAAATAAATATCCTTTCTTTGTGTATTTTATGTATCATATTTATGTCTTTAAAATTCATACAAGACATTAATTTATATAAAATTTATTTTTCGACTTACTATTTTTTCCCTCCCCTTAAATTTTTTAGAAAGTGAAAATTTTTTTTTTTTTTTTTTTTTTTTTTTTTTGGGACTTTATCAAATAATAGTAACAATTGTAACTATTGTTATATGTAATTGTTATATGTAATTGTGATTGATGTTAGTAAGAAGGATCTTATATAAAATATATAAACATATGTATTCATACATATATATATATATATATATTTTTATTTTGATATAATTTTCCATGACTTCCCTTCCATAGTGTAAAAATATAAAACCAAAAAAGTATATATAAATAATGTTCATGTATATATTAGGGGTATATTAATATATTATTATAATATATAAAAATTTTTTAAGAATAACATTTTTTATATGATTAAAAGAAAGAAAGATACATTTCTTTTAATTTTTTATTTAAAATATATAATATAAGGTTGTTAACAATATAAAGATGTGAATATGCATATACAAAAATAAAGAGATAAATATACAATATGTACATATATATATATATATATATATATATATATATATATTTTCCTAACATGTATGTATCTGTTGAGTTGTATAATAATAAAAAAAAAAAAAAAAAAAAAAAAGATATACCTCAATGGTATAATATATATATATATATATATATATAATATATTTATTTCCCCTCTTCACCCCAATTTTCTTCATACAAAAAAAAAAAAAAATAATATAGCAAAAAATAATAATTTTTTATTTTAAGTGTATGTTATATATATATATATATATTATACAGAACAGTTGTTTATATTTTTATGGGCACATTATTTTTTTCTTATTCCTTTATGAAAATTTTATACTTATTAAAATTATTTTCCAAGTATGAAAAGTACACAAAGTAATTTAAATGATGAAGAAAAGGTTATCAATCATAATGAGGAGATTATTAAAAATTCGTATGGAGGGTTATTAGGTGGATGTATACAAAATAAGAGTACTGATATGAACACAGGTGAGGAATATCTTTGTAATGATAAAAACACAAGGATAGTATCAATAAAAAATGTATATAATAATTTGTATAAAACTAGCGATAGCTTATTTTTTAACCAAAAAAATGAAGAGGATAAAATGGAAAATTGTATCATAAGAAATGATAGAAGGGATATAGAAAATAAATGTAGTTTATATATTAATAAGGATGATAATAATAATAATAATCATAATAATTATCATAATAATAACAATAATTATCATAATAATTATCATAATAATGATGGTGTTATAACAAATGAACATAATTCTCATGGTGATCGTTCATCCTTCTTAAATAATAAAAATTATAATGCTTCGAATTGCACAAACAATGTGCATAATATAAATTTAAATGAAGAAAAGAATGAAAATATATACACGTATAGATTTGAAAACAACGAAAAAATATATTATTGTAATAATAAAGAATATATCCAAAAGAGTAATGAAAAAAATGTATCATCAAAAAAAGAAGAAAAAACTTATACAAATAATTCTTATCATATAGATTCAAAAAATACCGTTGTAGAAAATAATAAAACAAATGAGTGTAAAACATTGTTGAATAATTCAATTATTAAAGAAAATAAGAAGTATGCGAATAACACAATGAAAGAAGAACGAAACACAGAACATCAATATAACATAATAAATGAAGATGACCATGTAAAATTATTTAAAAACATGAATTTACAAGAAATAAAAAATATTCTTAGTAAAAATGATGCAAGTACATTAAAAATATTATTATGTACAGATAATCATTTAGGATATAAAGAAAATAATTCTATACAAAAAAAAGATAGCTTTAATTCTTTTGAAGAAATATTATTTATAGCTAAAAAATTAAATGTTGATATGATATTAAACAGTGGGGATTTATTTCATAAAAATAAAGTTTCTGAATATACTCTGTTTAAATCTATGTATATTATAAGAAAATATTGTCATATAAATGAAAATGATAAAGAAATTCAACAAGATAACAATGTAAATATTAATGTACACCATTTTGATATAAATAATGATGATAAATCTATCAGCCAAGATAATGAGGAAGAAGAATCTTATAATATATACAATGTTCAAGTCAAGGAAATAAAAAATTATAAGTACGAATATTATAAAAATGATCATAATAGTGCTAATAGAAATAATAAATTTGATGACACACATAATCATATGTCTAACAAACCTATTGCAGAAGATAATAATCGCAATTTATACAAAGACGATAAGATTAATACTAATAATTTAAAATTATTACAAAAAAATAATGAAACGCATAATTGTGATAATTCTGGGGAATATTTAAATTATCAGAATGATAGTAATAACCACTTTTATGAAAATGAAAAGGAAGATGATAATGATGATAATGATAATGATGAGAATGATAATGATAATGATAATGATGATAATGATGATCATAATGATAATGATAATGATGATCATAATGATGATCATAATGATGATGATGATATTGTTATCTTAAATATGCTAAAGAAAAATAAGGGAAAAACAATCAAGACAAATAAAAAAAAAAAAAATCGACAAAATAGTAATATATTTGATATTTATAATGATGATATACACCACATTAGACATTATGATGATGATCATAATAAGAATGATGAACATGATAATTATAGTGATAATATAAATTTTGAAGAACAGCAAATAAAATATTACAAGAAATTAAAAGAAAATAATAATGAATTCTTTAATAAACTAAAAATATGTTCAGTAAATGAAAAATTCAAAAAGTTAATACCCTTTTATACAATACATGGTAATCATGATTATCCTTATAGTTATGAATACATATCACCATTAGATATATTAAATATATCAAATTTAATAAATTATATAGGTAAGAATAATTTAAATAATATTGTTGTGAAACCAATTCTTTTAAATAAGTATAAAAGTAAAATATCTATATATGCAATCGGATGGATGAAAGATGAAAGATTATATCGATCTTTTGAAAATAATGAAGTGAAATTTATTTTACCATCAGATTATAAAAATAGAATAAATATATTAGTATTACATCAAAATAGATATATAAGAAATACATATGGAAATAATACAAAAAATTTTATAAAAGAATCTTTTATACCTAAATTTATTGATTTAGTTATATGGGGACATGAACATTTTTCGAAACCTTATTTAGAAGAAAGTATTTTTAATTCGTTTTATAATTTACAATTAGGATCATCTGTTAGAACATCTATATGTCCAAATGAATACGGAGATAAATTTATAGGATTATTAGAAATAAAAAATCAAAGATTTAGATTTTTAAAAATTAATTTAGAAACAGTAAGACCTTTTGAAATGAAAGAAATCAAACTTGCTGATTATGAATTAAATTTTAATTTAGAATCTGTTCTAAAAGAATTTTTACATGAACAAACACATGCAATATTGGAAAAAATTAAAAATAATTTTTTTGATGACATTAAAAAATATTTTTTGTTCAAACAATTATTTCATACTAAAAATATATTAGAAACATATACAAATAAAGAACATCAAAATAAACATAATAATATAGATATATGTACAAAAGAAATAAATCAACAATTAAATGATTATCAAAATTACAATCAATATAAATCCCTTATTTCGTTATCTAAAGAAGATGTAAATAATTTTTATAATAATTTAAAAAATGAAGATTTTTATTCTAGTACATTTATACATTTTGCTTTTGCTAATTCTCATGATACATTCGATTTACTAAAAATAAAAAAAGATGTTTATGAAAAACCATTGTTAAAAATTAAAGTAGAATATGATGATGTTAATATAATTAATACACAATTGTTTGGTTCTCTTTTTATAAATAATGTAGCAAATCCATCAGAATTTTTATCTTTCTATAGGAAAAAAATAAGACAAAAAGATATATATAATAACAATGATAATAATAAGTGTAGTAAGAACAACAAAAACGATCACACATATAACGATTATCGTAATTGTAATAATAATAGTGCAGAAGAGGATAAAGCAGACAAAGATTTACATAATATGGAATATATTAATGAATATAATAAAGTATTCGATATATTATTTGATTATTGTGATATAAAAAATAAATTATTAATATTAGATGAAAATGTTATTATGGATACAATACAAAATTTTATATTAAATGCAAATTCATCCTTTAATTTTAATACAAATGTAACTTCTGATTTTACATCTATTAATTTAATGATTGATAAATCTTTTAAAAATAAAGTAGAATCCATTGAAAATCAATTGGGAGATATGTCTGCTGAAAATATAACGGATGCTTATCTCACAGATATATTAACAAAAATAAAGAACACTTCATAAGAAAAAAAATTTAAGCATATAAATGAATAAATAAATAAATAAATAAATATATATATATATATATATATATATATATATATATATGTATATTTCGAACGTCGTGTGAAAAAAATTAAATAAGTATATAAATATGTAACTGTTCGCATATTTTTATATTAAATTTTTATATAACCAATTGTTAAAGTTGATAAATAGAAAAAAAAAAAAAAAAAAAAAAAAAAAAAAAAAAAAAAAAAAAAAATTAAATAGTATATTTATATAATAATATACCATCATTTACATAACACATATTTAGACATTAAAAAATGAACAAGGTGATCCTTTTTAAGTGTCTTTCATTATATATATATGTATATGTATATAGTATATAGTATATAGTATATATGTATATATTTTATTTTTATTTTTATTTTATTTTTATTTTATTTTATTTTATTTTTATTTTATTTTATCTTATTACGTATAACTCATTTTTCATTTTGTCGAAGTAATCAATTTTTACGTGTACATCATTCCCAACATGAAAATTTCGCATGTCCTCATTTTTATCATACATCAATTTCCCAATAATTTTAGGAGCTAAATATAACAAAACATAGTTTGGTTTAATATGAATAACTTTAGAGTTTATATATATATTGTTATTTTTAAAAGATGACAAAAATTCATCATATGTATATTTTTTAATATCTACATGTATTTTTTGATGAATTTTTTCTATATTTCTTATTTGTACTTTTATTATATTATTAATATTTAAAATATTATAAATATATTTATTCATCACACGACTATTAAAATATTCTGAGGTATTTAAATAAGCCTTCCTGTCACATAAAATATCTAGTTTTATTTTTTTGCTATTAATACTTAAGATTCTACCATAATATATATCATCAATGTTGTATTTTTTATAAGGATGCGTTAACTCAGGGATCTGTTTATATATTACGTTGTTCTTTCTTTGGGAATTATATATTTTTGGATATATGTCTCTTTCCTTTTTATTTATAGGTTCATAAGAATATCGTACTTGTTTAATATTTCTCATGTTGTTACAACTTTGTGCTTCCTTAGTACTTGTCATGTTCAGAACATTCTTTGACTCGTTAAGGTTCGATATTTGAATGCCGTCCCTTTTAATAATTTCACTCTTCCATTTTTTTTTTTTTTTTTTATTATTATTATCGAAAGAGGAATTTATGAATAAATAGTTTTTTCCATTTATATTAATTGAATACGATAAATGTATAATAAAAAAAAGCAAAAACAAAAAAAGCATACCAAAAAAAAAAAAAAAAAAAAAAAAAAAAAAAAAAAAAAAAAAAATATATATATATATATAAAAATGAAATAATATTAATAGTATTAATAATAAAAACAAAACAGGATAATATATAATAATGAGCATAGATATATTGAAAATTTTGTGAAATGGGAATTATAATATATATATATAAATATACATATGTATATTTATATATATATATTTTTTTATTTTTTTACATATCTATAAAATATTTTTTTATAAATAAATAAAATATATATAATATAAATCATATAAATCATATATATCTAATATATCATATATATAATATAATATAATATAATAGCTTATATGTATACTTTATAAATTTCCCGAATTATTCGTTCACATTCTAAAAGGAATAAATTGCCTAGTTTAATAAAAAAAAAGATAAAAATAAAAAATAAATATATTATATATACATACCTATTTTATTTTATTTTATTTTTAGTTCTATCTCTCTATAATTTTATTATAAGATATATATATAAAATAATATTTTATTTTATTTTATTTTATTTATTTTTTTATTTATATTTCTTCCTTTACAATATAGAAGAATAAATAATGAACTCCTTTAAAACCTTACAACATTAACGTGTAAATCTTTTTTTCAAAAAAATAAAAATAAAATAAGTCGAAGCTCATATTACGATTGCAATATTAATGAATATATATAATTATCATTAAGATGAAAAAATGTCCAACTTATATATATACATATATATATACATATATATATATATATATATATGTTGAACTCTTAAATATGTAATGTAATGCATATAAAAAATATGAATCGTCCAAATTTCATAAAATAATAAAACTTAATTTTAATATAAATAAACTGATGTTACATATAAAATTTGAAGAATAGTTTATACGTACTATTAATATATATATATATATATATTATTTTATTTTTTTTTTTTAATGTATTATATAAATGTGATATATCATAAGACATAAAGAATGATTTATTATATTATTAAGCAAAAGATTTTATGCAAGTAGGCAACTGAAAAATAAATAAATAAAAATCCTACACATAAAATATATATATATATATTTATATTTATATTTATTTATTTATTTATTTATTTAATGTGCTATAATCGTTACTTCATATATTCCTTAATATATGGTTTGAAAAATTAAATTTATAAAAGTCTTGTTCTTTTTAAAAAGTTTGTTATTTCATAAAATAAACATGCTCATATATATATATATATATATATATATATATATATATATATATATATATATATATATATACATATATATATATATAACATTCACATTAGTAAATAATATATATTTTACTAATCAATAAAAAAAAAAAAAAAAAATAGATATATATATATAAATAAATACATTTATACATACATATATATATATATATATATATATATAATATGTAACATAACAAAAAAAGGATTTCATTGAATAGCACATATTTAATCCATTCTTGCTTTAAGCTTTTTCTTTATAATTTTTTCGGGGGTTCTAAAAAATAAAAGTATACACATAATACATATATATATATATATATTTACTTTTGTGTATGTGTGTGTTTTTTTTTTTTTTTTTAATAAAAAACTTACAAAACTAAAACCTCGGCTCCCCATCCGGAGATACAGTCTCTATCTAAAGCACTTAACAAACACTGGGAGATAGTTTCAAAAAGTCCATTTTCATCCTGAAAAAATAAAAAAAATATAAAAAATAAAAAAAATAAATATATAAATAAATACATATATATCTATCTATATATATATATATATATTCATATTTACTTTACAATATATTATGTTCCACATATTTATTATTTATTTTTTTTTACCTGGTCCTTGACATATAACGATTCACACATTCCAAATAGCTGTTCAGATGTTACCCCGTTCACAACAAAATCTTTGGTTTCACACTTGGCTCCAATTAAATCATAAGCTGTAAGATAAGGTTCATAGTTAACTTTCTTTTCTCCTTCTTCATTTATATAATGTATAAGTTTAAATCCAACTACTATCGGATTAACAAAATAAGGAGAAAATCTATTAGAATATAATATGCTGGATAACATATTTGCAAAGCATTCAACATCCATTTCTGCATCTTGCCTAACTTCATATAAATTAACACGATATCTTAATATTTCATATAATGTTTGTATATCAGTAGCTAATCCACTTAATCCTACGTATACATTATTATTCATCTTGAAAATCTTACTAAATTTTGTACTAATAGTTGTAAATGTATTTGCTCCTAATCTCAAATCACATGCTATGGCTACACATTTGGATCCACTCATTCCTAAAACGCAACCACCATTATAATTATATATAGATCCCTAAATATAAAAAGGAAAATATATGCATATATTTATGTTCTTAATAGATCATATATATTAAAATGTTATAATTATTCTTGTTATTTATTATTCGTATAATGAATATTAATAATTACAAAAAAAAAAAAAAATAAAATAAAATAAAATAAACAAAAAAAAAAAGCCCAATTTTTTCCTTACAATTATATATATATATATATATATATATATATATATATATATATAATATCTTATATATGTATATATTTGTTACCATTTTGTTTTATTTTATTTATTTTTATATGATTATTGTTATATTTCAAGGTTGGAATTAAAATTATACTTTCTTTTGTAAAGAAACTGTAATATTATTTTAGTTTCACTATAAATTGACAATAATAAATAAAAATCATAAAATGTATTATATATTATTATATTTCTTTTCACATATATATTATATATATATATATAATAAATTTATTTATATATTAATTTATATATATATATATATATATATATATATATAGTATTTATTTATGTATTAATTTATTTATGTATTAATTTATTTATGTATTATTTTATTTATGTATTATTTTATTTATGTATTAATTTATTTTACTTTTTCGTAATAAAATAGAACGAAATTATTGTAATTATATAAATTATAAAAAAAATAAACGTGTACATAAAAATGAATATGTATATTATATATTTCTTTTTATTACAAAATATTATCACATAAAAGAAAAATATTATGTACATATATATATATATATATATATATATAATTTATTGTATAAATAATAATAAAAAAATATAAAATTTTTTATTTTATTTTTTATATATAATAGTATGTATACCTTTTTTTAATATTTTTAAGCATACACATATAATATATATATATAATATATATGTATGTATGTATCTATTTATGTAACAATTTAATGCGTTATATGTACAAATATATTATATATATATATATATATATATAATATTTATGTATATATATATATTTTTTTTTTTTAAGGTTTATATGAAGTCGTTCTTCTTCTTTTCTTAATCATAACATTAATCAGGTCTTCAAGGATCAATAATTTCTTTATTATTATTTTTTTTTTTTTTTCCTCAGCTCCCCTCCAATTTTATGATAGTACAACAAAAAAAAAAAAAAAAAAAAAAAAAAAAAATATATATATATATATATTATATATAATTTGTTTAGTACTTTTTAATAAAAAAATATATAGAACAAATAATTATGTCAATATATTCATAAATTGAAAAATTATATTATATATATATATATATATCTTTTTTTATATACATATATATTTATCATAAAGTTCAAAATAAAATGTATATAGCTACTTGCATATTAATATTATATAATTTTTTTTTTTTTTTTCTTTCTAAATTTATCTTACAAAATTATTATGTTATTTTGGTTGTAATTAAAAAATATAAATGCACATATATATCTAAAACTTTTTTTATTCTTATCCTTATGCTTTAAATTTTGTCTCTTTTAAAAAATTACACACATGAAATGCACCTATTTGAGAAAATACGACGAAAAGATACTTTGTCTTTTATGTAACAACAAAAACTGGGGGACTCAAACATATATAATACCATCGTACAAAAAAATGTTCAGCACTTTAAATAATGTTGTATATAATGGGAAAGAAAATAAAAATATTCAAGATACTCATACAATAGATTCTAACGACCAAGTGATTATTGAAAAATATAAAAATTTTATAAGAAATAGAAAACTAAAAGATATACAAGAAAAAAATAATTTGAAAAGAAATGCACAAATAAATCAAACTAATTTGATTCGAAATAAAAATATGAACTTAAAAAGTAAGAGAATTATAGATGATATAAATGTTAATGACACCAATTTTGATAATTCACAAAATAATAATTTATGTAACACACAAAATGTCTCATGTAATAACATAATATCTTCTAAAGATGAAAAATATGTTATTCTGAAAAAACAAATTACCAAAGAATTTATTTATCAAGTATTTTTACCACACGTAGAAACGCAAATAATTTATCATTTAAAAACATATACTCCTGATCAAATAGTAAACATATTTCAGGTATATTCATACTTATATTATTATGATAAAAAAAAAGAAATGGTTGATCAATTATTAGAATATTTAGAATATAGATTAGATTGTTTTAGTGTTCAAAATGTATTATTAATATTAGAACCTTTGTATATATTGAACCAAACAAATAATATATATATATATAGATTAATAATTAATTATCTTTATAAAATAGAAGATAAATTAAATATATATAATTATATAGGAATATCGAGAGTCTTTACAAAAATTTTAATAGACCTTTACTTTAAAGAAGAACAAGAACTAAAGAATAATAATTTTTTATCTATCAAATATATATTAAAATATTTTACAGAACAAAAATTTAAAAAAAAAATTACACCACACGAAAGAAGTATTCCTCATATAGAATATATTACAAAATTTATGTTACAAGTTATAGATAAAATCGAAAAGCAATTACATTTATTATCAGCCATTGAATTAACAGACATGTTAAGTGTAATGTCTAATTATTCATATAAAAATAATTATTCAAAATATTATATTCCTTTAGAATATAAAAATAATACAACTATACAAGAAAATAATAAATTATCAATAGATATATCAAATGAATGTATTAATGTTATAGATAAAAACAATAAAAAATTACATATATATAATTTATCAACAAATAATTCATACTTATTCAAAGAAAATATTATATCTTTTCTTATTGTTAATAAAATAATACAAAAATATACAGAATTGACTACTTTACATAAAATTTCTAATATGCATAATTTAATTAAATTGTCTATATATGATGATCAATATATCAAATTAATAGAAAATGATATAAACAATTATCATTATATAAATAATATACATCATAAATATTTAGCCTTATTAATATGGTGTCTATTCAAATATAATATTTTACATAAATATATAAACAAATTAAAACCTATACTTCAACAAAATATTTACAATTTTAATGCTAAAGGATTTGCAAGATTATCCCTTGCAATTTATGGCCACAAAGATATTTTATATCAAATAGCAAATAATTTGATAAAAAATATTAATCAAATGAATATTAATGAATTTCTATGTTTTTTCTATTCTCTAGTTTTACATGATTTATTACCATATAAGGTGTTAAATCAAGAAAATAATTTACATATGATGAACCCTGCACATATAAATCATAATTCCAAGGGTATACACACAACAGACAATGATAATATAAATGTATTAAACAAAAATATTATCAATTTAAATAAAACTGATATATTACATAAATGCTTACATTATATTGAAAAGAACAAAAGAGATATGAACAAAGAACAAATGGTAAAAATAGTACAGCTTTTAAAAAAAAAAAAAGATCAAAAGTATTTATATATATTGGACATGTTACCACATGAGTGGAAAGATGTACTTCATTTGATAAATTGAGAAAAATGAAATATATTGAAAAATATTATTAAATGCGTTTAAAATAATAAGTCTTCCCACAAAAATAAAACAAAGCAAAATAAAATAAAATAAAATATGTATATATATATATATATATATATATATATATTAATATGTATATATTTATAATTGTCACTTTATTTGCAACTTTTTAAAAATGTAAAATGTAATAAATTCATGTTTGATATAATCACATATGTGTTCATAAAAATAAATGAAAAAAATAGACCTTTTAAAGTATACCATTCGAATATATTTATTTGTAACAATAAATGCAACATATATATATATATATATATATATATATATAAATATTTGTATGTATTACATATATTTTATTTTGTTTGGGGTTATTTCTTAAACAACTGTTGAACTTTTTTTTTTTTTTTTTTAATATATGATAAAAGGAAGTGGCCAAAATCATATTATTCTTTATTATTCAGAATTCATTATTAGATTATATATAAGTGAATATCTATATATTTATATGTTATACATTTAATATTCATGACAATCATTAAACATATATCATTTTATCTCTTTCTTTTCAAGTATGGAACAATATATATATATATATATATAAGTTACGATCTTAAAAAAAAAAATTATAGCTCTATTGAATTTTGTAGGAATAATACGAAAGATGCAATATTTCACTATACGATCTTATTTTTTATGTTTAATAAATATGCAATATGGACAAGAATGTAATTATATGTTTCCACAAATATTTGGAATATATAAAGTATAAATATATATATATATATATATATGTATATATGTATATATTTTTTATCTTAGCGTTGATAATTTTTTACATGTACAAGTTTATTTTTGCATGTACTGTTCATACAAAAAAAAAAAAAAAAAATATAAT
>LT990230.1:264667-312167 GCA_900257145.2 Plasmodium billcollinsi
AAGAATATAAATAATGAGGAGGATGAAAAAAATATTGATAAAAAGAAAAGTATGAATAAGAAAAAGAGGAAAAAGAAGAAGAAACGTGTTAATAATTACAACAATAATAATAATATGAATAATAATAATAATAATAACAATAATAATAATATCAATAATAATAATATCAATAATAATAATATCAATAATAATAATATCAATAATAATAATATCAATAATAATAATAACAATAATAATAATAGTAATAATAACATGGTGAATGAAAATAAGAAGAAAAATAATTTGCTTCAAGATAAGAAGAATAACAGTACGTCAAATAAATTTATGAATAATACTCATAATTTAAATAAAAGTTTTAGTAATGTAGCATCTGATATGTATAATAAGGATACAAATATGAGTTCATTAAATAACAGTGAGAATACTTTACCTTTGTATATAATATTAGATTGTTCTGCAGTATTAGATATGAAAGAATTATGGAAGGATAAGTCTATTTTACCGTTTAGTTTTCCAGGTTTATTATATTTATATAATAATAAATTATTGAAGGCTAATACGGTTAGTAATAATAGTAATAATAGTAATAATAGTAATAATAATAATAATAATAGTAATAATAATAATAGTAATAATAATAATAATAGTAATAATAATAATAATAATAATAATAATAGTAATAATAGTAATAATCATAATAATAATAAGATGGGGAATAACAATTTCATATGTCTTATGTGTAGTTATGTTGCTAACGAATTAAAAATTGTTTGTCAAAAGAGCGAGATAATAAGGCAGAAAATGATTAACTTGAAATTAAATATCTGGGATAAACTTTCTGAATTAGGTATTATTGAATTTTTAAGTGTGCCTAAAGATTTTAAAGAAAATAAAAAGAACTTTTTAAATTCTTCTTTTTTAACAGATGAACAAATAAATTTAGCTAATGAATATTATGATATATCATATGAAACCTTAGAGATGATACAATTTTCTATTGTTTGGTCAACTTATATTTTTAAAATTAGTAATAAAGAGATTGTTATTGAAAATAATAAAAAAGAAATAAATAAGTCAGATATGAAGAAAAGTAAAAAGACCATCTTTACAGAAGTTTTATATTTAACATCTTCTTCAAATATTTATTCTTTTTTTGAATATTTATATGAGCAAGATATTAATTTTATATTACCATTATGTGTAACAGTTAATCAAATTAATAAATATATACAAGATGAACATAGTTATATTATAGATATATTGATGAATAATGCTAAACCTGATAAATATAGTAAATTACAATTTAATAAATCATTCTTTCAGCAATTTATAAAAGAAAAATATTCAAAGTATTTAAATAATAACACAAAGGAAGAATTATTAAATGATAAGAGGAAACAAAGTAAAAACACTTTGTGCAACACCAAGCAGTTATCAGGTGATATGATGGAACATATAAATGAAGGAGAACATATATTGCATAATATTAAGGATGGTATGCTATTACAAAATAATTTATCTAATAATAATGGAACCCAATTTTTAATTGATAACATGGGAACAACGCGCATACCAGATGATATGTTGAATAATTCGAATGATCTGAAGAAAAAAAAGAATACTAAAAAATTTTCAGCAGTACAGCAGATGGTTGATAATAAATCTGCTGCTCAGCCAAACCTTCCACCTAACAACACCATTAATAATAATAATAATAACAATAATAATAATAATAATAATAATAATAATAATAATAATAATAATACTAATAACAATAATAATAATAATAATAATAATAATAATAATAGTTACGATATTTACGATATTATATCTGTAAAATCTTTTTCAAATGACAATGTAAACAACCTGTGCAATGTTGATAAAATGATTAATGTTCATAACAATATTTTATCATCCAAGAACACTAAAGAAGGAGAGTTTTTAAAGGAACATAATTTATATGTGAAGAAAGGTAGCGAAGTGGTTGCTAATAACCAATATTATAATTTAGGGGAATATAATAAATTAAATTTACAAATGTTAAATATCCCAGATTTAGATATATTAGAAAAGCGAACGGATATAAATGATATATTTAACAATAGCTTGTCAGAAACAAATAAAAGCGCAAATAACAACAACATAAACAACATAAACAATAACATAAATAACATAAACAATAATAATACTGAAGGTATACGAACCAATTCTTTATCTGTCGAAAATCATGTTGCTCTTGATAATAGAAATAATAAAAATAAAACGGACATGTTGGAAAATATGATATATTGTTCAACCATTGAAAATAAATTGATGGGATTGAGTATTAATAAAACGGAAGGTAACGTTGATATGAGTAATGATAATATAAATAATGATAATATAAATAATGATAATATAAATAATGATAATATAAATAATGATAATATAAACAATGATAATTTAAATAATGTAGCAAGGGCACATAATGTTGATTGCGAACTTACCACAGAAAATACGGTTGTACAAAAAAAAGGGACACATAAAGATAAATCAGGAACTCCATCTGACAACAAAATTAGCATATATGAATTGTTAATAAATGCATTTAACGGTAAGAAAAAAAATGTCACAAAAAATGTAAATGAAAAAAATAGAAATGGAGAGAACGAAGAAGATGTAGGACCAATAAGTGATGTAAATCACAATACGAACAACGTGAATAATAATGGAAAGGATGATAAAGACGAATCCATACTAATTTCGCAGATGAAATTTAAGAACGAGCATCGCAATGAAGAAGAGGAACATCAGTTGAAAGAAAAAACAAATCATAAGGATAATGGAATAAATGAAAAAAGGAAAAGCATGATAGAAAAGAAAAGTATTAGTCTGCATAAAAATGTTAATAATAATGATAATGTTGGCTTTTTGACGAATCAACAAGATGATAATGTAAGCCGCACAAACCATACAAGAAATACAATACACAAAATGAGTGTGTTTCATAACAACAACATAAGTAATATATCATCAGGTTGTGCATTGCAGAATGATGAAGATAATATGGTTCTTCTTGGTAACGAGAATATGCTTTTTAAAAAAGGTGGTAGCATAATGAATTTGGTAGATGTTGATAATAATACAACATATGTAATGAATAAAAATGAGAGAAGATTAACAAATAATATGAAGGTTGGTCATAACATTATTGCTGATAATAAGGACGAGGAGCTTGTGCATGTTGAAAAATTAAATAATGGAGAATTAGTATATATTGGAAAGAATGTATGTTCAGAAGAGCTAATAAATCAACGTAAAATTGTTGAATGGAAACTTTCTTTTGAAAAACACAAAGTGGATATAATGAACACGTCTATGTTATTAGAGGAGTTGATATTGAATCCTACAGTATGTAAATATGTACCAGGTGAATTATATAATAAAATATTAAAATGTTATGAAAAGTTAGATTTTATGATAACAAATTTGAATAATATAAATGAGGAAATGGAAACTATGAAAAATATATATAACACAGAAAGTAATAATAATATTAATAATAATAATAATAATAATAATAATAATAGTGATTATGCTGATAATAGCACTGACAATATTGTTCATAATAATGTTAGGAAAAGTGTATTAAAAAATGATAATATGAAAACAGTATCAGCTGAGAGGAATAGTAGTATAAACCATTGTATGAATAAAAATGATGTTAATATGATGTATGATGATTTTAAAAATTATTGGGACTCTTCACCTCTTGGAAAAAATAATAACATAAATAATATGATGATGAACAGTATAAATAATATTAGCAGTGGTTCTAATTCGAAGAATCTGTTAGCAAACGAATTAATGAAAAGCATATCTAACGGTATACCATTTAATCAAAAAATAAATAGTTTGACATCTTCATTGCCTCATGACTTTTTGTTAAATAATAACATGTTGGGTTCTATGACAAATAATAATAACAATAATAACAATAATAATAATAATAATAATAGTAATAATAATAACAGCAACAATAATAATAATAACAGTAACAATAATAATAATATGAATTTGGTTATGACTACTTCTTTGAACAATCCAAATATAATACAGAACCATTTAAATAATTCCATGTTAAAAAATAATATGGTTAATAAAAATTCGGCACATAATTTGGCTAGTCACTTGAATAACAATAACAAAGTATCTAAGAAGAAGTCGACCCTTTCTACGTACAACAATAATATGAATGAAAGTAATAATAGTATGAATGGTAATATGAATTTAAATTTGAATATGAATTCTATAAATAATTTAAATAATTCGAGTGTGATGATGATGTTGATGAATGCTCAGAATAATTCTGTGAGCTCTAACGAATTAAATTTTAATAACAATAAGAATAATACAATACAGAAGAAATATAATAATAATAATAATAATAACAAAAATGATAACAAAAATGATAACAATAATAATAATAATATGGCACTGTTATTGAATAGCATGAATGATGTAAGGATGAATTCGAACGCTTTATTAAATAATAATAATTTATTTTTTCAAGGTAATAGTTATAAGAAGGATGAATCAAATACTGGAAATAAAATGAGCAAGGATATAAATGTCATTAATAATATCCACACAAGTGTTGAAGTGATGAAAAATGATAACATGAACAATAATAATAGCAGTAATAATAATTTTGTTGTAGGTAGAGATTTGAAGGATATAAAAACTCTTAATAAAATATTAATGTTAAATAATAACAATTTGAATAGTATAAAAGGAGCAGGTTTAAATGAAAAGCAGTTATTAAATTATATTAATAATAATAGTAATAATAATAATAATAGTAATAATAATAATAGTAATAATAGTAATAATAATAGTAATAATAATAATAGTAATAATAATAATAATAATAATAGTAATAATAATAATAGTATGAGTGGAATACCATCTGTGAATTCCCACATTGATGCAAGTCTTCTGTCCCTTCTAAACATGACAAAAAATAATAACAACAATAACAATAATAATAATAATAATAGTAATAATAATTATATTAATAATATCGGTTCTGTAATTAGTTGCAGCGGCATTAGTAATAAAAACCTTATGATAAATAATCAGAATCCAAAGAATAACAACCATAACAATAATAATGATAAATTCAAAGGAGGAAACCCTTTTAATGATTTTAATGGAATAGTAGCATCTAATAATATGAAAAAAATTTTAAACAATGAAAATAATAATAATAATTTATATATGATGAATAATAATAATAAAGCACCTTTAAATGATATTAATGTGAAATATGTAGAAGCATTGAACAGTCAGTTTAATTTCTTATCAAGAGACAGTAGAAAGATCGAAGCAGAAAATAACGCAATTAACATATTAAACTTTTCAAATGATATAGAAAAAAAATCTAATAATACCATGGTAGATATATGTGAAAAGACCAACAACAAAAAGATATAAGATAAAATCAATAAATAAATAAATATTATATACGAAAGTGTACCTATATATATATATATATATTTATTTATTTATTTACATATGTTTTTATATTATTTTTTTTTTTTTTTGAATATTTTTTTTATGTATTTTTACAATATATATAATTTTATTCGTATAATATTTATATGCGTATACGTTATATTAGTTGAGTGAGTTAATGGAAGTACGTAATAAACAAACGCATGATGTGAAATATAATAAAAGGTGTTACACATGTTAATATATATATATATATATATATATATATATATATATATATGTTTTTATATATGTATGTATTTTTATTTTTTTTTTTTAATATTAAATTTTAATTATATATTAACGTTTGATTTTTCTCTTTTCATCATTACAGGTGAAAAGAAAAACTAAAAAATAAAAACAAAAAAAAAAAAAAAATTAAATGAAATAATAAGATATATTTTGTTTAGTTCTTCCTTTTCTCTTTTTTTCTTTTTTTTTTTTTTTCTCATAATTTTAATATTATTGTGATTTCTTGGAAATCATATATTTTTTATACATATCTATCACTGATACATTTATAGTCATGCTAAGACTTAATAAACAGCATCTATAAAAATTCCCCTTAAAAAGATTGTAAATCCTTCCAGTGTCTTCTCTGCATAACTTTTTCACTCCCTACATTGAAAAGGGGAAATCAAGATGGTAAAAAGATATATGTGTATATAAGTATATGTGTATATATATATATATATATATATATATACATACATATATATATAAAGTTTTCATTTTTATTTTTCGTACGTCCATAAAATTTTTGTAGTAAAAAAAAGTCTTGTCCTTTTCTTGTAACTGGAATCTATTTCATTTTCAAAAAAAAAAAAAAAGAAGATTTAAAGACTTCCATAAATAATATAATTTATGTATTTTAAAGTAACAATATATATATATATATATATATATATATATATATATATATATATATGAATATGTTTATACATTTGAATGTTTAAGAATATACCTTATTCTGATTATATCCAATGGGGAACTGATAAAACCAGAAATAAATGAGCATGCCATATTTAATTTTAAGTTATTATAATGTGATAATTCAATATCAAGTTTGTTCATAATTTTATGACCAATCTAATAAACAAAAGAAATAATAAAATAATAAAATAATAAAATAATAAAAATAAATATTAATATATTATATCATAAATATATATACACACACATATATATATATTGTATAAATGTTTGTATACTTTTGACACTTTATTTTTATATTGTTTACGCTTTGAAAAAAGAAGAAGGATCCACAAAACATACCATAAGCTAAACAAGTTGACACATAACCTCTATACAACTAAAAAGATATAATAATAAAGAAAAACAAAGTAAAATAATATACATATAAAAATATTATACGGTTCTATCTTTTTCTCATTGTATATATTATTACTCTTGATAATCCTTGTTGGTAAATATACTCTTTTATTAATATGGACGTTGTCTTGTGCTCTTTCAGCTGTAGATATTTTTGAGCCTTAAAAAAAAAAAAAAAAAAAAAAAAAAAAACATACATGCGTACATACATACATATATATATATATATATATATATATGTGTATTATTTAATTTTTTAAATACTTGTAGCCTTTCTTTAATCACATCTATAGGTACAAAAATGATACAAGAAATAGCCTCAGACAGGAAAGCTATTAAATAGACAAAATAAAAAAGAAAAAAAAAACAAATTGATCATTGTATTATATATATATATATATATTATATATTATATATGTATGCGTGCATATATCATTCCACATTATTTTTTTCTTTTTATTATATACCTAGAGAAAAGTAACTAATAAAATTAAGGTCGTCACTCTTATTTGGCTTGTCATTTTTAATTCCCTTTTCTTGAAATACATTATTATATTGTAACATTTTTAATTTCAAATATTCAAAACAACAGAAGTATAAACATGTTGCCGGAATGGTTGTGAGGGATGAAAATCTAACAGAATCAGGATCACGAGAAAAAAAAAGAAACCACCATAAAACAAATGAACGAATAAATGAATAAATGAATAAATAAATAAATAAATACATATATATATATATATATATATATATATATATATATATGTACGCATGTATGTTTTTTTTTTTTTTTTTTTTTTTTTTTTTTTTTTTTTTTCTTGGAGCCTACGTGAAACCTTTGTACAAGCCCTTATATCCATAGGTTTTAATAAAGTTGTACAAAAATATAGTATTTTTATTTTTATTTTTATTTTCATTTTTAATGTAACTTAAAAGATTTTTTTTATATTCATTATTCCCTTTTTCAATTGGCTGTTTATAAATCTGTTTATTTATTTTTATTGTATCTAAAGGGTAAAGTACAATTTTACTAATTGAACAACCAATTATAGAACCCATAAAGGTGTGAAGAATCATATGTTTATTATTATCTACAAATGAAAAATTATTTTATATTTGTAAATAAAGGTATTATAATATTTGTATTTATTATTTTTACCATTTTTATTGTATATATAGTATTTATCATAAGAGTCACATGTTTTTTAATTTATCATATTTGTACATAAACATGTACACATATAATATAATATAATATAATAATATATTTATCATGTTAACGTATAATAAGGAACACTTAAAAAAATATATTTAAAAAAAAAAACAAAATGAAAAACAAACCTGCATCATCCATTATAATGAAATATATTATTATTCTTATTATTTTCCTTTTTTGTTTTTTTCCCGCATTTTTTTATAACAGTAGAAATATATAAATATATATATATATATATATATTTTTATATTTTTATTTAGTTTATTTACTTTTTAAACAATTGACCAACCTTCTTTTATATAAACCCTTTATTACAAAAAAAAAAAAAAAAAAAAAAAAAAAAAGGAAAAGAAAGGAAAAGAACTCCTCTTCATCTTTAAAGAAATATTTACTTTTTATTTATAAGAACCTTTAAAAAACGTTAAAATATTGTCGATATAAAAGAAAAAGAAAATGAATAAAGAAATTTTTTTTTTTTTTTTTTTTTCTTAATAAATGTTATACATATATATATATATATATGTATGTATTATTATGTATATGTACATTTAATGATGTATTGAATTTTTTCCTTTTTATATATTATTTCTCCTAATTTATATTTTTTTCTTTTTTTCTTTTATATAAAGGGTAATATATATTTGGGTTCATATATTTATTTGAATGGGTATAATTTTTTTTTTTTTTTTTTATATTTTATTTTATTATATTATATATATATATATATATATATATATATATATATACATATATATAGTTAATAATAAATATAATATTTCTTCCTTTTTAATTTTATTCATTGTTTTTATATATAATATATATATTTATAAAGGCATAAGAGATAAAACAAAAATTATATTAAAATAGAATCATAAAAAAAACCCTAAGGGAAAAAAAATAAAAGATTTTTTTTGTGGTACTGTTTTATAAAATTATATATTAAAAAATATAAATATTTATTTATTCTTTTTTTTATTTTATATTTATAAATTTTTTTGTACGATTGATACCATAATATATATTTTATAATATATAAATATATATAATGTAATATATATATAATTACAATGTAATATAATATATATATATATAATATAATCTTAATAAAATAAAATATTTATAATTCAATAAAATTAAGAATACAGAATTTAAAATAAAATTTTTCTTGGGCTTATAAAAAGAATTTTTTTTTTTGTTCTTTTTTTTTTATATATATATAATAAAATATATTTTATAAAATTAATAATTTGTTTAATTATTTAAAATAATAATATTATATACATATATTTATATATATATTATATAAATTTAAACTTATTATTTATATTGAACCAAAAACAATAAAATACATGCTGAATATTATTTTTATTTTTATATGTATTATATTATATATATAATAATATAAAAAATAAATAAAAATTATATGCTCTTTTTTTTTTCTTTTTTTTTTTTTGTATGTATTGTTGTATGAGAATATATAAAATAATATATATATATATATATATTATGTATTTAAAAGTAAATAGTTTTTTTTTTTTTTATATATGTAATAATAATGTGATAATATTTTTCGATCAATAAAATGGTATTATATATATATATATATATAATATAATACATATAATAATATAACATATTTTTTAAAAATATAAATATATATATCTATAAAAATAATATAAAAAATTATTATATATATATATATAATAATATTATGTATATATAAATAATATTATATATATTTATATATATATATATATAATGTTTATATATATTCTTTATATGTATGCTATAATATATATATTTTTTTTTTTTATTTTGAACCGTTAGTTGTTTCTTTTTTTTAAGCCATTGTCGTTTTTTTCTTTTTTTTTGTCGATGTTGTTTTTTTAAATTTTTTTTTTTTCTTCTTTTGGTTTTTCGTTGTTTTAGTTTTGTTTTTTGTATTATATATATATATATATATATATATATATATATATATTATATTATACTTATATTTTTTATAAGTATATATTATTGTTTTGTATACATATATAAAATAATACATGTATTTTTAAAAAAAATATATAAACCGTATGTTATTTATAAATATTATTTTTTTTATTTTTTTTCTTAATTTAAAAAATAAAATAATAAAAAGAAATATATTATATATTATGTATTTATAATATATCTTTTTAAAAAATATATTGTTTTTTAAATAAAACTTTATAAAAAAATAATATATTTTATTTAAAAAAAAAAAAAAAAAAAAAGTTTAGTGTTTTAGTAGTTTTTAATTTTAAAATAAAAAAATATAATTTTTTTCTTTTTTTTTATTATTATAATTTCTTTTTGTATTCTAATTTTTTATAAAAGATCAAAAAAAAAATTATATTTTATTTTAAATTTATATCAATTTTATTTTTTTAAGCTTCCTTATTTATATATAAAAAGAAATAATATTATAATAAAAAAAATACTATATATATATATTATATTAATACAACCATATATATATATAACATATATATCACCTGTAGTATATAATAATATATTAAAGTTATAATTAAATATATATATATATATATATATATATATATTTATATTTATATTATCTAAGTAAATAAATAAAAGTAATAAAAATATATTTATTACATCTGTCAACAATCCTTTTAGATATATATATTACAATTCTGTTAGTATAATAATCTCTATATATATTTAAATATATATAGATATAAATAAATAAAAAAAAATATATATATATATATAATATATACATACAACAATTTAAAAATAAGAAAAATGGCAAAAAGAAAATATATGTCAAAAGTCGACGGAAAAATAAATGTTGGAGAAAAACATCAAGCAAAAATTCCAGATCTTGTAGCTGATGAAAATGAAAAAGCTAATGTCGAAGAAACTCAACCTGTTGAAAATGTAAACAATGTTAATGATGATGTAAGAAAAAATAAGAAAGCTAAAACTGAACAAGTTGAAGAAACAACAAATAATGCTGCTGAAAAACAAAATGAACAGGAAGAACATGTAGAAACAACACCAGCACATGGAGAAGAGGCACATGGAGAAGAAGCAAATGAAGAACCTGCAAAGGAAGAACCTGCAAATGAAGAACATGCAAATGAAGAACCTGTAAATGAAGAACCAGCACATGAAGAAGCAGCACATGAAGAACCTGCAAATGAAGAAGCAGCACATGAAGAACCAGCAAACGAAGAACCAGCACATGAAGAAGCAGCACATGAAGAACCTGCAAATGAAGAAGCAGCACATGAAGAACCAGCAAACGAAGAAGCAGCACATGAAGAACCAGCAAACGAAGAACCAGCAAATGAATAAATTTACAAAAAAAAAATATAAAATAGAAAGCCAAGAAAAAAAAAAAAAAAAAGAAAAAAGAAAAAAGAAAAAAATGATACTTTTAAAACTAATATTTTATGAGTTTCATTTAAAAAAATAAAAAATATATATATATATTTTTTGTAACATAATGATAAAATAAATATGTTATTTAAATGATATATACATCTAATATTTATATCCATTTTGATTTTTGTTACATAAATTTTATTTGTTTTATATTATTATTATATACCTCTGATATTATCTATATATATATATATATATATATATATATATATATATATTTATTTATTTATTTATTTTTGTTTTTTTTTTTATAAATGTTTATATATACAAGTTTTATGAAATTGCCGCAAAATCTTTTTTTTTTTTTTTTAAAAAAATAAGTTCGTTTGTTTTCACGTCGTAAAAAAGTCTGCATTTTTTTGCTCGATTTTTTGGTAACTATAAATTGGAAATAAAACAAGAAAAAAAAAAAAAAAAAAAATTAAATAGATAAATTTAATATAAATGATACATTATAATATGTTGATAATAAAACGTCTGAATATATATGTAATTATATATATATATATATATATATATATATATATATATGTTAAGTATTTTATTTTGGAGATGGTAATTGTTTTTACCTTTATCATTTCGAAATGCTTTAATTTTAAAATGTCCTTGTCTATGGGAAGCTCAGGGAAGTTGTTCTTGTAGAACTTTAAAATGATAAAAAAGATAAAATGTAAAATAAAATCATTGTACACATTTTGTAGAAAATAATATATTCGTATTTGTTTAATATTATTTCTTTCAGCATAAAGCATTTATATATATATATATATATATATATATATACAAACTTTTGAATCTTTTATTTACTCTCTTACGTTGTATAACTGTGTAGGATTTGGAGGAATGTAATTTGTATTTTGTGGTAGATACTCATATCTTCTCATTATTGGATTGTAAAAACAAGTTACCACATTATCATCTTTTCTCTCTTCGATATTTTCATAAATACTACAAATAAGTTTAAGATAATTATGTAGTAAAATATATTACGAATGAAGAAATATATATATATATATATATATATATATATTTTTTTTTTTTTTTTTTTTTTTTTTTTTCCCTACTGTTCTAGATCATAACTGGATCCTTTAAAAGGTAAATACACGCATATGGAAAAAATCAAACCAAACGTTAATAAAATAGATATGACAATATACATTTCTATATGCTTAGTTGCTATATCTGTTCGTTTTCCTTCTGAATATCTTTTGTATTTTTCAATTCGTTCATCTGAAAAAAAAAAAAAAGTTAAATGATTATATATTTATGTATTTTTTTTTTTTTTCTCTTATAAATTTCATATTTTTAATAATTTTTTTTTTTTTTTTTTTTTTTTTTTTTTTTACTTCTTTCGTCCTCGTCTTCATATATGGACTCATCAATTATATCTGAGAATCCCATGTGTTGAAAATTCCTATCTATATTTTTATACTTGTTGTATATTTCTATAAATATTTCTTCTTTTTTTTTCTTCCGTTCTACATTATTTTCTTTAATGTACATATCAGGGTGATAATCCTTGAGCAGCTTTAACAATTTCTATAAACAAAAAATAAATACATATATATATATATATATATATATATATATATATTTATATTTATTTATAAATATGTGGTCCTTATATATATATTTTTTTTTGTACACACCCTTTTTAATTTGTTTATATCTTTTTTATCATCATCATTAAGAATATACTTAAAATCATTCTTTCTCAAGCTACTTAATATATTACAATCTTCTTTATATTCTTTATATTCTTCATAATATTTTATCTTTTCTTTTTTATCATTTGTCATATGTTGATATGACATATGTATAAAATAACTGTTCTTCAAATGATCATAACCATTATTGTTTATTCGTTGTATTTTTAAGTATCTACAATACTTAATTCTAGAGAACATTTTTTTTCTTCTTTTCAAATTTAAGAAATTATAAATCAATTCGTCATTTTATAATAATACAAATGTTCAACAAAAAAACTAGAAAAGGGAATAAAAAGGAAATAAAAAGGGAATAAAAAGGGAATAAAAAGGAAATAAAAAGGGAATAAAAAGGAAATAAAAAAGAAACAAAAGGGAAACAAAAAGGAAACAAAAAGGAAATAAAAAGGAAGGATTTTTAAATATATTTTATCGTCCATTTAATACATATTTTAAAAAAATCTTTAAACATATATATTTATACACATTTTAATGTATATATCTTTTTATATATTAATGATATTATATCAAATATTTAAAAAAAAAAAAAAGTTTTTCTGATAATTTAATAATAAAAAAAAGAAAAAAAAATTATAATATGAAATAAAATATATACATATATTATATATATATATATATTTATTTATATCCTTTTTTGAAACAAAAAAAATAAATAAAAAAAAAAAAATAATACATTATTATTTTTTACATACACAAATTACAATATTGTATACATATAAAATAACAAGGGGTATATTTGTTTGTTTTTTTTTCTTTATATATAGTTTCTAAAAAAAAAAAAATTAAAATATTTAAAAAGGTTATATAAAATAAATAAACAAATAAAAAAAAAAAAAACAAAGATAAATATATTGTATATATATAAATATATATACATTTATGTGTTAACAAAAAAAAAAAAAAAAAAAAATTGTATTATTAGATTGAAGATCCATGTATACTCTATTCCTTTTTTTTTTTTTTCAATTAAATGGAGATTTCGTAGCAACAATTTGTTGTCGTTCCCTAAAAAAATAAAAATAATTATTATATAAATATATCTATATATATATATATATATATATATATATATTTATTTATTTATTTATTTATTTATTTATTTATTTATGTGTATATTTATTCCTTTTATTACTTTCGTTGGGTTAGATACTTTTGGTTTTTATTATTGGAGTTCTCTACACCTTGATAAGGGGATGGCGCATAAGAAAAAGACCCTACAAAAATGAACACACACATATATAAATAAATAAAAATATATACATACATATATACATACATATATATATATATATATATATATATTATAACAAATAAAATGTGCTCATATTTCTGCTCATCATTAACTTGTTTATATATTTACCTTCTTGATTATGCAAAAACTCATCACCTGCTTTACTTATATTATTTATATCTTCATTCGATTTTATACATTCCTTTGCACCTTCAAAAATATTATTCATCAAGTGAGTCCTCATCTTCAACTTGTCTTCATCCTAACAAAATATAAATTATACATAAATATATATACATAAATATATATACACATAAATATATATACACATAAATATTTATACACATAAATATATATACACATAAATATTTATACACATAAATATATATACACATAAATATTTATACACATAAATACATACACACATATATATTTCATGTAATATACTAAAGTCATATTTCACAAATAAATAGTTCTTTTTACACAATCTACATATTAATTTTTATAATCTTTTAAATTCTTTTTCATATGTATCCTACTCCTCTTACCAGTTTGTTCTCAATATTTTCTTCCACTTTATTATTTACAGATGCTTCCGTGTTTTTATGTTGTGTTAATTCTTTTGCTATACTTGTTTGGGTACTTAATAAGGGGTTCGTTACCTTATTATGTACATTATACGGAGATGGTTGACTATATCTATTTATATTACTAGGTGGTTTATTTATATAAGAATTTGCTATGTTTGTTATAACATCAGATTCGTTTGTATTATTATTTTGCTCTTCATTTATAGTATTCTTTTTATTATTAGGCATATTATTATAATCATTTAAGGGGGGGAAAGGGTTTAAATTATGGACTATTTTTTTATTGTTATAATTAATTGTGGATTCATCTTTTTGTTCATTTATATCACTTGTCTTATTTTTATCAACTTGTTGAATTTCTTTACCTTCTACAATATCTGTGATATTATTAACATAATCAAAGTTTTTATTATAATTATTATCATAATCATTATTAGTCAGATCATCTTCTAATGATCTATTTAAATACATATTATTCCTTCCCTTATAATTTTGTAAGTCTGAATCTCTCATCATTTTGTTAAAATAATTATCATCTTTTTTATTCCGATCCATATTATTATAAATCATTTGCTTTCCTTCATTCAGTGTGTTCTTTGCATGTACATAATCTTCATTTTTTGATTTTTGTAAAACATCATGAACATTATTTTCATCATATGGAGCATCATGATTATATTTATTAGATAAATAATTGTTATTCATATTTACATGTACACCCATGCTCTGACTATTCATGTTATGATTATTTAGGTGGTGATTATTTAGGTGGTGATTATCCAAGTTATTATTATCCATTTTGCTATTATCCATGTTGATATTATCCATGTTGATATTATCCACGTTGATATTATCCACGTTGATATTGTCCATATTATAACTGTCCATATTATAACTGTCCATGTTATAACTGTCCATGTTATAACTGTCCATATTATAACTGTCCATGTTATGCTTATTATTCGGAGGACTCTTATCATTTTGCATACTATGAAAACCACTGTATCTTATTTTATCATTTAATAAAAAATGTTCATCATATTCATTGATGAGGTTATCTTTAAACTTTTTAATATCTATATAAGGATATTCATTTATAGAAGAATAATTTTTGAGTTTATCCATTTTGTTACTTGTATCTTCATCAATAAAACCACTGGTTGTTAATTCGTTAATTATTAGATCTGATTTATGATTAATTTTTTTTAATGCTTGTGTAGATATATACGTAAAGACTCCTATATTATTAATATTAGATATCATATCTGTATAAATATTTTTATTTTCTTTATTTATTATATTACTGTTTACTAATAAATTATCTGTGTTTTCTAATATATCCTGTAATATATTTTCATAATTAGATAAGACTTTCTTTTTTTCTACATTATATAATATCCTTTTTAATAAATTCTCCATGTACATATTTTCACTTGCTTGATTTTTTAAAGAATATTTCTTACCCATACCATATTTATTATAATAAAATTTATACATAATTTTTTTTAATACATATTTTAATATATATAAAATTAAGATTATCAAAAAAAAACCATATATATCAGGATATTTTTCTCTACCAAATTTATGTAGAGATAAAAATGTGACACATACGATTTCTACATTTTCTAAAGTTTTTGATATAAGAAAATTTTTAAAAGGTATTATAAAATATGTATATCTATATATTAAACCTAATTTTATAACTATTAATATTTCCGTCATTACTTCAAAAAAATATTTTATGGATTCTGGTTTACTTAATATTTTTTCTTCATATTCTTCTTTAAATGTTTTATATATCATCTCACTATCCATATTTTTTTCATTAAATTTATTACTTGTATTATTTTTATTATTATTAAAATATCCATCACTCAGATTATCATTTCTCCCTTTTATCACGTTTTTATTTTTATCAGATAATTCTTTTCTTACTTTTATATTTTCATAAGATTCCTTATAATCTGAATCAACAAAATTATCATTTATTAAATCTTTAATTTTATTATCCCCATCACTTGAATTATTTCTATCCTCAGCTTCATTCAATTTTTTTTCAAATTTTAAAAAAGCTTCTTTTTCAGTTTTACCTTCCTCATTAATCTCATCCTTTATATTTAGTACATTCATATTTTCTTCTTGTGTAATATCCACATAATTGTCATTATTATAAATAACTCTATTATCATAAATATCATAGTTTTTATTAAAATTATTATTATTATTATTAAAATTATTACTATTATTATTAAAATTATCACTATTTTTATATTCAATTTTATTATTATTATTTTCAATTTTATTATTATTTTTATTTTCTTCTTTCCATTTCTCATCATTGTCTTCCTCTTCCTCTTCATCTTCTTCATCTTCTTCTTCGTCCTCTTCTAATTTTCTACTTTTTTGTTTTTCCTCTTCTCTTGTTCTTTCCATTTCTTCATCAACTAATATTAAATTATTTACATTGTCATTCATCTTTTCATCGTTATCATTCACATTTTTTAAACTCTCAAAAAATTTCTCGTTATGAATAATATCATTCAATTCAACATCATCGAAAAGTTTATCATATGAATGATCCTTTTCTAAGCTTTCTAGAAATTCATTCTGTTGGTCAACGTCATTATATTCAAGAAAATTATTTTTTTGTCCATAAATATCATTTTTATGTTCATCAGTATTTTTATTTTGTCCATAAATATCATTTTTATGTTCATCAGTATTTTTATTTTGTCCATAAATATCATTCTTATGTTCATCAGTATTTTTATTTTGTCCATAAATATCATTTTTATGTTCATCAGTATTTTTATTTTCCCCAGCAACATCATTTTTATATAAATCCATTTTTTTAGTTACACTATTATTTTTTTTCTGATTAATTTTATCACGTTGAACCTTTTTATTATTATTCCTTTTATTATTTTTTCCCTTCTCTTTATCATTTATTATGACGCTCTGTTTCTTTTTCCCTTCATCGTTTATATTTATGTTTTTACTTAAACATACTTTTAAAATAATAAAACAAATAACAAATGTACTATAAATTTTCATTTTTTTTTTTTTTTTTTGTTTTTCTTCATTTAATATATAAATACATATATAAAAGTAACTAATCACATATATTCCAAACTTATATTAAATCATAATTATATATATATAATATATATATGTATGGATAATTATATTTTTATATTTTATTTACTTTTTAAAAGTTAAAATATTTATATGTAATATTATTATATGTTTGTAGAATAATAAATATATATATGTATAATATATATATATATATATATAATATAATAAATATTTGTACATGTTATTTTATAAGTACAAAAAAAAAAAAAAAAATCATAATATGTAATATATATATATATATATGGTAAATGGGGTAAATATATATATATCCACAAATTATGTAATTAACAAAAATAGGAAGTAAAAAAAAAAAAAAAAAAAAAAAATTATATACTATTAAATTTTATCTCTTATAAAATATTATTATTTTAAAAAAATGGCTTAAAATAAATTCATAAAATATAGTAATACAATTAAGGATACGTTACCATATTATATTATATATATATATATATAATCATTAATAATATAAAGTGTTAAAAGAAGAATTAACAAATATATTATTATATTCAATAAAAAAAAAATAATAAAAATAATAAAAATTAAAAAAAATTAAAAAAAATTAAAAAAAGGAAAAGGAAAGGTTTTTTTTTTTTTTTTTTTTTAAGAGAAAAATATATTTTATATATACATATATAAATATATTATATTTATACACTTTATTTTTTTTTTTTTTTTTTGTATTGCATATTCTTTTTTAATATATATATATATATATATATATATATAATTAAGGAACAAGAATTAAGAAAGATTTATATATATAATATAATATAATCATTAAGCATAATAAAATAATAATAATATTTATATATAAGGAGAAAGTATTTTATAACAATAAAAAATGTAATTATTTTTTATATTCCTTTTTTCTTTTTTTTTTTAAGACTATAAAAATATAAGTTTTCAAGGTTTTCCTTTTTTTATATTTCATAAAATGTGCAGTTTCAAACATGTGTCATAAAAAATAAATTATTACAATTTTTTTTTTTTGTTTAAACTATTTCCTATAATAATAAATGTGATTATATATATATATATATATATAATATATATTTATATATTTGTGTATTATACTATTAATATATATGTGTGTGTGGATATATATACGTTCCTATTATTTTTTGTAAAATGACTACCTCCTTTTCTAATAATTATTTAAATCTAATATTTCAATTTTCCTTATAAAGAAATGAAAATGTTTACATATATATGTATAATATTATATATATGAAAATATAAATATATTTTTTATTTTGACTTATTTATAATAACAATAATTTTTTTGAATGTACTTTATTATAATTTAATACTAAAAAAAAAAAAAAAATTACCTTAATTTGTTGATATCATTTTCCTTTCCTTTTTTTTTTTTTTTTTTAAAGAATAGAAAAATAAAAGGATTTTGATAAAACCTTTAAAATACATTATATAAAATGTTAATAGAAAAATGTAATTAAATAAATACCTTTATATGTGTATAAAGAAGAGTTGAAAAATCTTATATATATAATGATATCTTTTGATCCTTACGGGTTGAGGATAAAAAGTATTACATGTGTGTATGATATTATATATATATATTATTATTATTATTATTATTAATATTATTTTTTTATTAGATGATGAGAAACCCAAATTTGACTTAGGATTTTCTCCTTTTTATTTTATATCTTATCCTTTATACAATGTTAGAAAAATAAATAAATATATATGTACATATATATTTATGTGTATGTTTCTCTTTAATTTTTTTTTTTTTTTTTTTTATAGATTCAATGTAGAAGTATTTTATATAAACATTTAAATAATTATGAGGCAAATATAACTTATGCTCCTCTAATTAATATAAATAACTTAAATATAAAAACGTATATTATTTATATATTTAATAGTCTACATCAGGTATTTAACAAATATAACATGACTACATATTATATATATATATATATATATATATTTGAATATTTATATGTATATCGTTTAATCCTTTCTTCTTTTTATGTATTTTGTCTTGTTCAATATTTTATAATTTTAGATATATAATAATGAGGGAATAAGAGGATTGTATAAAGGCTTAATTCCAATGTTGGCCCATATAGTAACAAAGTAATAACAGAAAATAGTTGTAAATAAAAAAATAATATGTATATATATATATATATATATATATATATATATATATATATATATATGTATATAATTTTATTTAAAATACATGCTTTTTTTAATTTCTAGAAAATCTATTTATTACTTTCTGGAAAATGTTCATTTTGTCATATTTAGAAGACTAAGTAACACAAAAAAAAAATAAAATAAAATAAAATAAAAACCAAATAAAAAACAAATAAAAAACAAATAAAAAACAAACAAATAAATATATATATGTGTTGTAATAAACTTGTGTGTTGGGGTTTATTCCTAATAATTATTTCATCATATATTCTTTTCAGGATCTGAAAAGAGAAGAGATATTTATGATAAAAAATTAATACGAAATTATGAAAACAATTCAATGAATGATAAAGAAAATGATAATAATTTTATTGGAGATTCCATTAACTCAAAAATTGTCAAGCAGATTAATTTTGTTAAAGAAGAAAATAATTTTATTAAAAAGAAAAAGAAAAAGAAATATTTCCATCTCTCTTTATATCACAGTTTTTATGAATATGTTAGTTGTATTCTATCATATCCCTTATTAAATATATCCACAAAATTAATTATATTTCAAAATAATTCAAGATCGTTATTATATAGTAAACGAGAAAAAAATTAAATAAATAAAATGTTGCATAAGGAAATATATATATATATATATATATGTGTATTATTTATGTAGTGCCGTGTTTGCAAAAAAAAAAAAAAAAAAAAAAAACACTTTATATTTTTTATTTCTTATTTTCCAGATATAAAAAACATTATTCGTTTAACATACATGTATGATGGAATATACGGATTTTTTAAAGGCCTAAATAATTATCTAATCATCCAATCAATGGATAAAGTTTTAAATTGTTTATTGTATAGAACCTTTTGCAACAGTTGTTCATATGATAAGGTTGTTACCATTAAAGTCGTTTTATCAAGTTAATATAAAAAAAAAATAAAATAAATAAATATATATTTAAATTAGAACTGATATGGTGTAAATCCTTTTGTTACAAGAATTAATAAATTTATTAAATTTAAATGTTTTTTTTTTTTTTTTTTTTTTTTTTTTATATATATAGCATGCTTAAATACAATAATGGCTCCTTATATCCAATATTCAATATTGAATAGATCTCAATCACTAGTACCTGTAAGATGATTATTATTCCCAATTAATATATATATTATATATATATATATATTTTTTTTTTTTTATAGGGCTTATGTAAAGAGACCACCTTTAGTCAGTTTTTTAGTAATTTCAATTGGAAGGTAAAAATTATTTATTCAATTAATATAAATATATATAAATGTATGTATATATATATATATATATATATATTATATACTTATTTGTGTACACATGTACATTTTTTTTTAATTTAGAGTCACCTGTCTAATGTATCTGTTGGGCTAGTGGCCGCTGGAGTTCAATTGATAGTAATATAAGAATAAATAGTTAAATAAAATAAATTAAATAAATACTCATTTATATACACTCTTTTTGTAATTTATCTTGTTTCTATTTATAGATCATAGCGTTACTACCAAAAGATACCTCCAAAAATGAAGATATAATTGATAATGAAAAAGATGACAATGTTTGAAGTCAATTTTTTTTTTTTAACGTATTAATTAATGAATTTAAATTTTAAAATTAAAAAAAAAATAAAAAGTAAAAAAAAAAAATGGAAGGAAGAAGGAAAAAATATATTATAATAATTTTTTTTTTTTTAAAGTTAATCATATATTTGAATTTAATATTTTATGTTATTTTGTTTTATTTTAAATATCTTTTTTTTATTATTATTGTTATATGTTAAATCATTTATTTATGAATAACTTCATATATTATCATTTGTAAAAAACATTCCACATAAATATATATATATATATATGTATAAATCCAGTTTATGTAAAAAAATCATGTTCCCTTTTTTTTTTTAATTTTATGCTTTATTTTCAACTTGAATATACAAAAATAATACATAATAACAACACTATTATATTGGTGTTATATTACAATAAAATGCAATCTGATTTTCTTAGGTTATATAAACATGTATATACATATAACTGTTGCATATAAAAAAAAAAGTTTTATTTATTATTATTTTTTTTTTTTTTTTTCTATCGGAATTATGAATTTTGTTCTATTATAATTAGTATATTCATATCATATTTAATATATATATAAAAGGTAGTATATAACTAATTTGGTTTGAATATAATAACCTTTATATATTACATTATATAGACAAATAAGGGAATCTATATATATGTATATATATTTATATATTTTTTTTTTGTTCCCCAATATCAGCTATATGTGTATGTATCATTTTTTTTTTGAAAAAAAGTGTGTACACTCATATGTAAGAAAAAATGACATTGCCCATTCATACAAAAAAAAAAAAAAAAAAAAAGGAAAAAAAAAAAATTATGAACTGATCAGGTAAAATTGGTATTGAAAAATGTAAATTGTTCATAAATTTCTATCCTCGTAAGCTTGAATATTTTATATATATATATATATATATGTATATCTTTTTTTTTTTTTTTTTTTTTTTTTTTTTTTTTTCTTTTTACTTATTTTTGTGTGTGTCTTATTTATTCATTTTTACATATGAATTTATAAATATTTTAAAATAAATTACTCTTATGTTATAAATTATAAGCTTTATTTTTATTTTATTTATTATTTTTTCCATGTAATTTATAAATATTCTTTAATTGAAAACACATTTTATTTTGTTGTATTTATTTATTATTATTTTTTTTTCTTCCTTTTTTACTTTATTAAGCTAGATATACACATTCCTTTTTTTTCATATATTTATTATATTTCTACATCGTGAAAATGTGTAAATGAAAAAGAAAAGAGTGTAAAATATACTTTTTTCTATTAAGTTTTTCCTTCTTATAATATATATATATATATATATATATATATATATATATATATAGACATAGATATAGATATAGATAGATACTTTTCTTTTTTTTCTTAATTTGTTTCATTTTATTTATTTCTTGTATTTATCTTATTTATTTTTCCTTTTTTATTTTTTTTTGTACTACACAATTTTATCATTTTATAATTTCTTTTTTCCTTTTAGTATAATGGGATGCATATTTATATTGAAATACTGAAAGTATAATCATCATAAAAATATACATATATATATTATATATATATGGTTTTAAACTTTTTTTTTTTTTTTTTTTTTTTTTTGCTACATAAATTTTCTTTTTTTTCAGTTTCCTGCTTTAAATAGTTTTTACCAGATTATAAACTTTCTATGCTTTTAATGATAGTAATTAAATAAAGAACTAATTTAAAAATGATGTCCTAATAAACATTATTGTATAATGAACCTTCCATAACAGACACATTATATAATTTTTACTATTAATTTTTATTTTTGTTTTTCCTTTCCTGTAGATATTATAAATTAACAACTTTAATCAACATTATTATAAATATATCAATAAAAATATATATACATATATACATATATTTATTTATACCTATATAATTAAGACTTTTTCTGATTTCTTATTTTTAATTTCATTTTTTTCGTGTAATATAAATAATATACATTTTTTAGCTTCAGAAGCTTACAAACCTAAGACATTATAAAATATAGTTCATTTTTAATAGTTCTTCCAAGGTGTGATATAAAATATAAAAATATAATATATATACTTTTGTTTTTAGATATGTATATATAAGAAGGTTCATAAATATATATGATAAATATATATATATATATATATATATATATATTTTTTTTTTTATTATTATAATTTATTCATTTGTATTGTTTTCCTTTATTTTGCTTAATTATTTTATTTTATTTTTTTTATTATAAAAGGAATAAATTTTAATAGCTATAAAAAAAAAAAAATAATAAATAAAAAAAATAAATAAATATATACACATATATATATTTGTTATAGAAAAAAACAACATGCACACGCACACACAGAAAAAGAATGCATACTAGCTATTTTTTTTTTTTTTTTTTTTTTTCTTTATTATTTAAATAATATTAGCTATTTTTTTTATTATTTGTTTTCTTTTTTTTTCTGTATATTTAATAAATTACATTCTATATATATATATATATATATATATATATATATATTAATACGTATAAATTTTTTATTTTAAAAATATAGATTTTATGTATATATATTATATGTACATATACATATATATATATATATATATATATATATATATTTATATTTATAATATTATAATTAATATACACACGTTTATATATATATATATATATATATATATATATATATATATATATTTATATTTATAATTAAAAAAAAAAAAAAAAAGAAGAAAAAAATTTTTTTTGTTTATTTTTTCTTTGCTAAAAACAATATAAATTATTGTTTTTCCTTTAGATGCTTTCTTCCATATCACCAAAAAGATATAGTTTTGACAAACAAGGAAATATAAAAGAAATTGATTTTTTAAGTTGCAAAAGTATTATATTACCACAACAACATTTGAATGCAAAGGACAATTTTATTTGTACAACAAGCATTCTTCCAAATTTTTATGAAACACCACCTGATAAAGCTTCGAAATTAAAAATGACACAGGAAAATAATATTGATAAGGCTAATATGGGTACGAATGTATACGTAAAAAGAACATCATCACTAAGTAACATGAATGTTTTGCAGTATGCAGATGAAGTACACAACAATTTACAAGATTCAAATGTTCATGAAATAAATGAACCATTAATTTTTGCAGATGTTAATCAATATTGTGGTGATGCAAATTCCCAAGGAATTGATCCAGGTGTAGTAGCTGTTTCCAATGCTTTGTTTGCATATAACAGTGCCTTCCAATCTATACCAATTAAAAGTTCTCCGAACGTTTTTAAAAGAAGATCAAAAGGAGAAGCAAATTCAGAATGGAGTAATGCTTTTGTTACTAGAGTAGACCCATATGAGTGTACCGACCCAGAAGAAGAATTTAAACCTTATGAAGTTACCAAATATTATGATGAAGGAAAGGTTAAAACTGTTTTTAATTTTGATCAAGAAAATTATAACCAAGATATGTGAACATGAAATATATGCATTTATGTGTATATGTATATATGTGTATATGTATATATGTGTACATGTATATATGTATATATGTATATATGTGTATATGTATATATGTGTATATGTATATATGTGT
The DNA here is from genome assembly GCA_900257145.2 of Plasmodium billcollinsi. Taxonomy (NCBI): domain Eukaryota; phylum Apicomplexa; class Aconoidasida; order Haemosporida; family Plasmodiidae; genus Plasmodium; species Plasmodium billcollinsi. The sequence continues at coordinate 290,250 of LT990230.1, forward strand.
ACATGTATATATCCACTTCGTTTAATGCACAGATGTATACATAATCTTCTTGCACTTTTTTTTTTTTTCCCTTTCGTTTTTTCAGGTTTCATAAATTTTATATATAAGCACAATTTATATGACGTATATATTAAAATATTTATTAGTTATATTTTTTATAAGAACAGTGTAAAATTAAATAACATGCTCATATATATGTATATATATTTGTATACCTATATATATGTGTAACTATATTGCTGCCTTTTTTTTTTTTTTTTTTTTTGTGTTGATTCTATTGTATAACAGTTATATATATATATATATATATATATATATATATATATATATATTTATATTTATTTATTTATCTTTTCAAGTTATATAGTAATATGTATACATTATATGAATCTCCATTTGCTATAAAATAATATAAGTCTATGTAATTATAATATCTTTTTATTTTAAAGGGGAGAAAAAAAAGAAAAAAAAAATGTAACCACATGTATATAATTTTTGATTTTTTTCTTATTAACCAGTACTATATAAAACAACATTTTCAATATATATATATATATATATATATATATATATATATAATATAATATATATTTATGATGTTTGCCTATATAATAGAATTTTATGATATAATATAATTTTTCATTTACCATTAATTTTACACATATTATATAGCTACCGTTTAATATGTACCATCTGATATATATTATCATTATTTCTCCCTTTTTTTTTCGTTTTCATTATTTTTTTTATTATTTTTTTTTTTTTTTTTTTTTTTTTCTTCTTTTTATATCTTATTTGCTTTAAAAAAATTAAAAACAACCTCTTTTTTTTTTTTTTTTTTTATAATTAAAATAAAAATATATGTACAGTACTCATTTGGGTTTTTTTTTTTTTTTTTTTTGTAATTGATCAAGTAACTTTTTGTTATATATATATATAATAGACACAAAAAATGAAAAAATATATTTAATAATAAAATAGAATAATATGATTAAAATAAGAATATAAAAAGAATGGTTCACATAAAAATGAAAATATTATAAAATAATATAAAATAATATATATTGTCTACATGAAAAATGTTGTATTTTATATAAGAATAATATAGATAAAATGCAGTATTTATAATATATATATATATATATATATATATATATATATATTTTTTTTTTTTTCCCGGTGTTGTAAGATGTGTATTTACAGATGCAATGAAACAAATATAAAGTTTAAAAAATATTAACTATAAGATATATATATATATATATATATATATATATATATATGTATATATTTTATAAATGTGTTATTTTATACAACAATTGGATATACATATGTATCATCCTACTTCGTCACACATGTATATATATAATATATATATATATATATATATGTTATATTTTCATTAAAGTGATTAATTTTTGATGCTTCGTGGTTTAAAAAATTAAAAAAAATTAAATACAAAAAAAAACAAAAATATAAAAACAATTAATGGTTATATTATTTTATCTTTCTCGTTAATGGCATAATGTTAAAGATAACATGTATTGGCCTTTTTTTTTACATCATTAAAAGTCTTTTTGTAAATACAAAAGCTCCTGAAACATCTCTTGAAAAAATAACTGAGTTTAGACAACAACATAGAAAAACATTAGATGGAAGATTATGTGCTGCAGCATTTCTTCATGATGATCAGACCTATACAAATTGTACTACTTCTCTATCCCCTGACGGAACAAGTGGTTCCTTAAAAAAATAATAAAATAAATATATATATATATATATATATATATATGTATTTATATATATATATATATCTTAGACCTTTCAATATTTTTACATAATTTATACTTTCTACTTTAGGAAGGGAATGGTGTTATGTCGAAGTTCAATTACTAGGTAAAGGTTCTCGCGATTGGGATTATTGTAGGGATTCCATAAATTATGACAAGTTAAGGTTGCATGCTAAAAAGGTGTTTGAAGAAAAATCTTTAGAAGCAGACAGACTTAAGGATAGATTACATGTATTGAATAGTAGAGTATATAGTATGTTACGAAAATATGATTCAGTGTGCGGAAAAAAGCATGAACTAATAAATTCTAGAATTGAAAAGATTAATGAATGGTTAGATAAAAGTTCAGAATCTATTATAAAAATAGAAAACAATACTAATGATTTAAATTCAACAAAAAGTATTATTGATCAATTACAAATAGATATCAAAGAAGAAAATAAAAATGTGAAACAATCTGAAGAAAATTGTAAGAATTTACCAGGTTATGAAAATGAACCACATAGTGATGGTTTAAAAGTTTCTTATTTTAATAACCTATTTTTTGATGGTATACCTATAGAAACAAGAATTGAAAAAGATATTAATTTTTTATATAATAGTAGAGGACCATTAGAAAATATATCACCTAATAAATATTCTATTCGTTATGAAGGGTACTTATTTGTTCCACATAATGGGACATATACATTTACTATAGAAACAGATTGTTATGTTAGATTATTGATAAATAATAAAGTTATATTAACTTATGGTTTAGAAGAAGTTGTAGATATGACAGATGAAAATATATATTATAATAATCAACATGATATGTATCAATATAATGATGGATATAAATTAAATACACCCTTTTCTTTTTCATATCCAAAATATAGTAATATAAAATATACTTTAAATAATGATGATATAAGTGAAATAATTAAAAAGAATTCTATACCTATAGAATTGTTAGGTGGAGAAAAACATAAATTTGTACTAGAAATATCACATTCTTCTCATTTAAAATATAAAAATGAAGAATCGAGTTCTTTCAAATTATATTGGAAATCCAGCAGAATTCATCAACAAATAATACAAAGTCATTATTTTTTTACAGAAAATATTATTCCACCTACTAGGTTCTCTTCTTTAGATCCTGATATATTTGAACTTGGAATAGTTGATATAAATCAACAAGTGTATAAAAATGATAATAATTGGATTATAACAAATGTTAATACAAAATATATAGGTTTACATCTTTTAAAAACACAAGAACATCCGACATATAATAACTTTTCTCTATCTATTAATACAGCATCAAATTTATTTATAGCTTCACCTATAGATAATGTATTTCCATTAAGTCCTTACAAAGACTCTTTGTGGAAAGTATTCAATACGGATGATATTATAGAAATAGAAAACAAAGGTAATAGTAATAGTAATAGTAATAATAGTAATAATAGTAATAATAATAATAATATAATCCATAAAAAAAAACAGTTTAAAATAATGTTCATTCCTTTAAAAAATAAATCAGAATTAAAATTTTATATATCAAATCCTATTCCCTTTTTTATTTTTGCTCAACAAAGAAAAATATTTCCAACCATATGTAATGGGGAACAACAAATTTTGTCATCACCTTCTCATGCTGCATTTAAAGAATGTGAAGAATCATCTTCTTTATCTAATGAATTTAATTGCATAGCTGGATTAAGTTCTTTGCATATGGATAAGAAATTTCATGTATGGAGATCATCAAATTCAGGTATTGGAGAATATATTAAAGTATCTTTTAATACACCAGTACAAATTAATAAATTTAGATTTAAACCAAGAGATGATGTTCTAACATGGCCATCAGAGATATCATTACTTTTTGATGATACGGAAGTTATTATCCCAGTTTTACATACTTCTAATATTGAGCATAATACGACCAAACTAGAACATCCAATTATAACAACATTTGTCAAAATAGAAATTAAAGATATGTTTCTTAATCATAATGAAACAGGAGGTTCTTTTGAACTTATTGGGAATTCTTGTAATCTTACAAATGATGATTATTTAGCTCATCATGCTACTATTGATATTAATGATTGTAAAAATAATACTTTAAATAATATACCTGATGTTCTTCCTTTAATATATGGAGATAAATTTTTAATTACATGTGATCCAAATTGTATAGATAACTTATCTGGAGAAGTATATGGTTCAGATGTATATTCTGTAGATTCATCTATATGTAAAGCTTCTATTCATGCAGGTGTTTGTAATATCCAAAATAAACATAATTGTACATTTTTAATTACAATCAATGAAAAACAAAAAAATTATATAGGTACTTTACAAAATCATATATTATCTTTAAATCAAAGTAATAATTCAAATTTATCTTTTACATTTTCTCCAATAATGAATTCAAACATTTCTCAATTTTATTCATCATATCCAAATAGTTATTCGATTGTATTTAAAAGAAATGATGATCTTAATTTACCAAATAAATTTTTAATAGATTATGGAGATGTTTTTAATAATTATGGATCTTTTTCTTACGGATGGAATAAACCAATTACTTTTTTAAACTCTTCATCACAAAAAAAAAATTTTTATTCTAATGGTCTTTATTCAGGAGGTATACCATTTCCACCTGCAACAGCTAGTCAACATTGTATTACCGATTTAGAATGTCAAACTAATTTCTGGACTTTTCAAACTAATGAAAATGGTACATATACTATTCAAGTACTTGTTGGAAATCTTTCATCCGATATTAAACAAAATACATTTATTGAAGTAAACGGATTGCCTTTAATCAAAAATGTACAACTTGAAAAAAATGAATATTTTGTCGCTGTTAAAAATGTTCAGGTTACAAGTAGATCTTTGATATTTACATCGACATGCTTAGAAACAGAAAATGAATGTGCTAACGCAAAAACCACAATAATGGCACTTCAAATATTGAAAATCTAATAACAAAATGAAAAGAAAAAGATATACCCCCACAAAAATGTAAATATATATATATATATATATATATATATATATATTTATACATATTAACATTTTTAATACGAAATATGCTCTATTAAAAAATGTACACATATTATCATGCATATTTAATTTCATGTATTTTCTGTTTTATATGTGCTTAATATATATATATATATATTTATATTTATATTTATATTTATATTTATATTTATGGAATTCTTTATATTCTTATAAAATTTAGTAACATATTTTTTCATTAAAAATAAAAAATATATATATTTTACCCAATAGAATATTATTTTGGCTAGCTAAATTGAAATAGCCATATTATTTTTTTTTTTTTTTTTTACGAGAAAAACTAGCTATTCTAAAAATTTTACCAAATTGGAAAATAGAACATAAAAATGTTCATGAGGTATTAATAAAAAAAAAAAAAAAAAAAAAAAAATTAAATATATTAACAAATAATATGTTTTATTGTTAAATAAAAACAAAATTGTTTTGATTAAAATTCAAAAAAATGAAAAACTTAAACGAAAAAAAAAAAAATAATAATAATAATAATAATAATAAATAAAATAAAATAAAATAACTGGAAAATATGATTAACTTGATAATATATATATATATATATATATATATAATAAAAATGTGAAAATTTTGTTTGTCTTTTTATTTTAATTTTCGGCATCTTGTTCTTGTACCATACAATGCAATTTAAATCTTGAAAGTATACTTGAGAGTCCACTAACTGCCAATCCACAATTATTTAAATCAAAAAGTGGTATGGCTTTTAATGTAAATCCAGGAGGTAAATGGAAAATACATTTGGGTGATAAGATTACTTGATATAATCGGATATATTCTTTTGGTCTACTTATATGTGCAGGCAAGTATGGTAAGAAAACAGAATTAAATTGTGTTCTCCACCATTCTCCTAAAAAATCTCCAATTTCAACCGTCTCTTCTTGTTCTTTATTTACTTGTGCTGGTGTAAAATGTATATCTTTAATTTTGTTAATATATTTTTGTAATTTTTTTTTTAATACTTCTTTTGGCTTCTCCCATGTTTTATATTTCCCATTTAATAAATAATATTTCTGACTTTCTATATGTTGCAATAATAATAAATGGGGATATTCATATCTATGACATAATATTATTGCTAATACTGAATTACGAATACCATTTTTATTATACGCATTTATACGTTTTTTGCATTTCTCCTTATCTATAATAAATTTATTTTTCAACTTTTCATCAATATTAAACTCATAATTCGATTGAGGATATAATAGCCATTCTCCTTTATTTTCTCGGCTTGTTATATTAACAGTTGTATTATTCAAATTCGAGCTTATATTTGCACTTAACATGTCTTTTTATATTTATTTTTTAGTATTACATAACTAATATATATGCATACATACATATATATGTATATATCATAAATATAAATTACAAAACAATTATAAAAAAAGGCTCAAATATATATATATATATATATATAATGTATACAATATTTTAATTAATTATAATGAAAATAATTCAAAAAAGGAAAATAGCCCTTTTCTTCATACGTTATTATGAAAATATTTTTCACTTTTTCATTATACAAAATTACATAATTCATCAATTATATATATATATATATATATGTATATTTATTTATTTATATTTATATATATATATATATAATATGTTAATAATCTAAAAAAATAATAAGATAATTTATTCTATACTATAACAAATATACTTATTATTTTATCCAATTAATATTTTGATTGTTTTTTCTTTTTTTCCCTCTTAAAATTGTAAACAGTATATCAAATACTTTAAATAATATAAAATATAAATATTAAATGTATGAAAAATAATTTATAAAATAAATACATATATTATATATATATATATATTAATATATATAATATATGTATAAGTATCCTAATTCTTTACGTATTTTGCCGTTTAACATTTATGTTACTAGGGTAATTAAATACAGATATTTTATATATATGCATTATTCAAAGGGATATATAAACATTATATTGTTCTTCTTATCTATAATAACATATTTAGAAGTGTTCAAAGAAAATATATATTTTTTTTTCTTAGGATTATATAATACTTGAATAATCATTAATAAAAAAAAATATATTTACAATATATATAATATAATATATGTATGTTTATTTTTTTTTATTTTATATGAACGTTGTGTTCTGAAGGGTTATAAATTGAAAGTTATTCATTTAAATAAAAAGAATGAAATTATATATATATATTATATAATATGATTAAATAAATAAAGAAATAATGAATTGTTCTTTGAGATAGGCAGAAAGGATTTTATAAATTTATAAAATATGTGATAATTATTTGTTCGTATATAAACCTGGAGTTTATCAGATCTTATTTTATGTGTAAATATAAAATAATAAAAATTAAATTAAAAAAAAATAATAGATAAAAATAAAAAATAAAAATAAAAAATAAAAAAAAAAAATAAAAAATAAAAAATAAAAAAATTGAATTGGAATTGGGTTAGAATAAATATGAAGAAAGATATAATATTAAACATATATGTAATATGTATATATATATATATATATATATATATATTTATTTATATATTTATTTATTAATTAATATAAGGGTATACCTTTTTAATAATTCTGTATGTCTTTATTTATTCTTTCATATATGCAATATTTAAAAAATGAATTGCTTGCTATTATTAATAGTATAATATAAAATATAATTATAATCAAATTATCTTTATGTTTATAATTACCTTTTAATGGTTACACATTTGACACTGAAAAGTTTTTTTTTTTTTTTTACGTGTTTTATGAGACTATCTATTAATATATATATATTATGAACAGTCAGAATTTTTTGTATTTTAATTTAATTTAATTTTATTTAATTTTATTTTATTTAATTTAATTTAATTTTATTTTATTTTATTTAATTTTATTTAATTTTCATGTTACAGTTCAAAATACACAACTCATAATTGTTTGTTTATAGTCACTTATCCATTTAAGTAATTATCTCAAAGGTTTCATGTTTTTTTTTTTTTTTTTATAAAATATGATATTATATATCTGTGAAAAAAGTAGTTTATAAATAAATATAAATATGATATATACATAAGTGAAGCCAATATAATATTTTTTCTTGATATATAATGTCCATATTGAAAGGTAACATTATTTTTTAATTTGTGAACAAAGGAAACTATCCATTTATTATTATATGTATACATATAAGATATATAAAGACAATAAGTAGTCAATAAAACACCTAAAAACATTTGGCAAATTTGTATAAGTGTAACAATAATACTCCATTTAAATTTTTTATTATAACAACTAGCCAAAAAATAATAAAAATACATAATGCTATGAACAAACGCATTAATACAAATAAAAATAAATCCAACAGGTATTTCTTCATAATATGTATCCCATGTATATAATAAAACTGTAGAATGATGAAACCAATGTAAAAAAGTTATTTCTTTCTTTTTTAAAATTAAAAATAAAGTATCAATTAACTCAAAATATTTTGATATAATAAAAAAACATATCCATAATCCAGCTGTACCAAATCCACATGTATAAATCGGAGGAATAATTAATAAACCTGTTAAAGAATAATGATATATTATATATATTAATACAGGATACAATTTTATTGTTACTAACAAATTAAAAAATGATAAAACAAAATTCCATATGGATATAGTTCTTTTCAAATTAAACGCTTTTTTATCTCTCATTAGGATATTCCCATATTTACAAAATAATAAATAAATAATTACTATCAAAGGACATATGAAATATTTGTTATGAACAAATTGGATAAAGCGAAAAGGTTTGAAATCTCTTTCCCTACAAAAATAAACAAACAAATAAATAATATATATGAATATATATATATATATATATATATATATATATATAATGTAGAATTTTTTTATATGCCATATTTGTACGCACATAATTAAATAACGTATATATTATCAAACCATTTAAAGGAGACATAATTAAGAAAAGGATATATTTCTTCTATGAAAAATATTGGCCTCTTAGGGTAATTTCTTATATGCCCTATTATCTCCATAAAATACTCATCATTTGTTTTTGTTATAATATTTGTGAACATCTTTTTTTTTTTTTTTTTTTTTTTTTATTATTATTGTTCGTTTAAGGTGCTATTGTTTGTAAAATATGTATAGGAACATAAAATAAAATTGTAACATAAAAATATAAGGCATTAAAGTCTACCATTGCAGTTTTTTGAAAGTTTTTATTTTTAAGAAAAAAAAATAATAATAAATAAAAAAATAGAAAAAATTATAAAACTTCAAAAAATTAAAAAAAAAAAAAAAATATATATATATACATATATATATTAGTATATGTGTATATGCTAAATCGTATTCTTTTTTTTGTTATTCTTCGTACGTATATATATATTATTCTATACAGTTTCAAACATTTTATACATTTTATATATATTTTTACGAATGTGTAAATATATATATATATATATATATATATATATATATATATATATATTTATTTATTTATATATAATGTTTAAAATGACAATGGGGACAATGGGTATTTTTACGTGCTTCGTTTTTCCTTTTTGGAAGAATAATAAAAAGTTTTATTTTTTCATATGCACTAAAATGTATTTATTTTTATTAATTATTTAGTTATACTCATATGATGGTTATGTATGATAATTATTGAAAGTGTAAATCATTTTATTATATGACACATTTTCATTTAAGTGAACTCGTATGGAAATTACGAAACCTTGTAATGAGGGAATAAAAATAAATATATATATATGTATATATATGTATATATATATATATATATATATATATATATATATAAGAAAATATGGGACGAAATATATTTTAACATAATTCCTTTTAACAAGTTGGACATTTGTTATACATTCGTACATGTAAATATACATATATATATTTTTATTTATTTATTTATTTTTCTTGTGATTTCTTCATTTAATAACCTTTCTACATGTCACCCTTAATTTTATGTAAAAAGGACGTATTAAAAGGCGCACACTAAATATTTTGTGTGAACAGATTTGTATATGCATATATATATAAATATATATCTGTGAATGTTTTATTGTTCTTATTTATTTTTATTTTTATTTTTATTTTTTTTTTTTTTTTGTGAGGGGTGGGGAGAGGGGAATTGCATGAAAATGATATTTATTGATAAGAAAAAAAAAAAAGAAAATAATAATAAAAATAAAGGAATGAAATGGAAAAAATAACATTTAATGAAAACTTATTGTAAGGGGAAAAAATCATGAATATATTACCAATATATTTATTAGTATGTTACGAATTAAATGTGGAAAAATTACATATATTTATAAAAAAAAAAAAATTATAATAATAATAATTAAGGGGTGAATAGTTTATTCATGTTATATAAACATGAAAAAAAATTATACATATATATACTTAAAGGTACATTTTATAAAATCATATATATAATATATATGATGAATGTTCTCATATATAAATAATACAGCATATTGTGTTTTTTTTTTTTTTTTTTTTTTTTTTTTTTTTTTTTTTTTGTTCTTTTTGTAATTAAATATCAATGCATTCTTCCATTTGATATAAGATTGGTTCACCGATAACAGATTTTTTTGATGACGGTAAGGTTGCATCTTTAATATGTAGAAACACATTTTCTAATGTTTGATTAATAATATTAATTTCATTACAAAATTCTTCATAGTTTGTTGTAAATAATTCTTTTAATTCTTCTTCTGTACATTTTTTTGAAATGTCAACTTTTTTGTCATTAATTTCCAGGATGTCTGGAAATTTTTCATAAATTGTTTCATATAACTTTTTCAAGCTTTTTTGTAAAGAACTATTTATATGTGGTACTACTTTTACAGTTTCTTCTAAAATATCTTTTGCCCTCTTTATTTCGTTTTCACCCTTATTCTCATCCTATCATTCAAACAAAAAAAAATATATATATATATAAATATATATATGTATTATATTATATAAAACGACAAAACATTTTGCAGATGAAATATATCTATATAAATATATATATATATATATATATATTTATATTTATATTTATTTATTTATTACCTTAAGGGTGTTCAATTTGCTTCTTAATTCCTTTTCTTCCTCTTCATAGAATATTAATTCCTTCAAGAGTCTCCTCACAGCTCCATGATTAATTTTCAAAAGTTTTAATTCCAATGCCATATATTCCATTTTAAGATATAAATTAATAATTATATATATTTTATATATATAGATAATAGAAAAAAAAAAAAAAAAATTTTCTCAGTATTTATATTCTTCCACAAAGCGTAAATATCATATATATATATATATATATATATTTTATAATTGCAGGTAATTATAAATTTATAAACATATAAATAAAATGTATTATATATATATATTTTATATTTTTAGTAGTATCCTCTTTTTTTTTTCAATTAAATTATTTAATAATATTTTCATATGAATATATTGTATATATATATTTATTTTTTTTTTATTTTTGCAAATCGATCATTTATTTATAAATTTGTGAATTTTATTATGCATGACCTTGAAATGAATTCATATATATATATATATATATATATATATGAAATGTCTTTAAAAAAAAGTTCTTAAAATTATAAAAATAATGCATACACAATACATTAGAAAAATATTACGAGCATATATTATTCATAATATTATATATTTTTTTTTAAATACGTATAAGTACAAAATGATATCAAACGCGACATGATCTTTTTTTTTTTTTTTTTTAATCACTTAATTGTTTTACTATGTTAAATATATTATATATATGCATATACTTTCTACATGAGAATGTTTCCTATTCCTACCTCTTCAAAAGTAATATAAAATTTTCATGTTTTAAATGATAATATCGCATATAGTTTTAAAACATGTATGTGTGTGATATATATAAAGAAAAAAAAAAAAAAAAAAAAAAAAAAAGGAATAATTAAGTTAATTTTTTAAAATAGTTAAAAAAAAATAATAAAAAGAAAGGAAAAATATGTACAAGTATATATACATATATATATATATATAAACAAAATATTATCAAAATGTATAAAAATGAAACAAACTGACAGGTACAAGGGAAAATTAGATTTATTTGTTATTTTACAAATATACTTATATTTTTCAATAATATAATATATACATATATATATGTACTGAAAAGAAAAGAATTTAAAAAAAAAAAAAAAAAAAAAATGATTTTCTTTCATTTTTCATAATTTAAAAATGCACACAAAAAAAAAAAAAAAATATAATAATAATAATAATATAACATATAAAAAATATATATATATATATATATATATATATATATATAAATAATATATACATATATTTATATTCTTTATTTTTTATAATTGTCATGAATTTGTTATGTCTAGATATTTCCTCATATCAAGAGCACTTTCATTACCACAATAATAATTAATAATTTCCTCATTAATTACATAACCTAATTTTTTATACATATTTATAGCTGGGTTGTTAGAAACTCGAACAAATAAATCTACAAAATTTCCTTTATGTATTATTTGGGTTATCTTTTCAAATTCAGTCATTAAATCAACTCCTTTGCCTGTTCGTCTGCTGTCCTCTTCAATGGATAAAGCAGTCACATGACCATGATAATCTTGTCCAAAGCCTTCCTCCTTCCCTACATCCCAAAAAAAAAAAAAAAAAAAAAAAAAAAAAAATATATATATATATATATATATATAATATGATAAATAAAAGTCAATTATATTTTCTTATATATTTAAAATACTACTCCTTTTTATATTCCCATTTTTCAATGTATCTCTTTATACACACAAACATATACATACATACATATATATATATATATATATATATATATATACATAGTTTTTTGGTTCATAAATTTATATTTAACACAAACCTAAAATATATCCACTTGTGTGATCATCTATTTCTTTTGTTATGATATTCATATGCGGCCATTTATAAATATATCTCAAATAAAATTTATCATTAAATACTTCTGTAAAGGGATCTAAATTCACATTGTTCACTTTATATAAATCTATATAGCTAAAATATTGATAACTAGCCATATTTATTATTTTTTTTTTATATATACATATATATAAATATATATAATTGATAATACAATCTTATTTCTTATGGGAAATAATTATATATTAAATAAGCTATTTATTTAATTCTTTCAAAATATCAGGTCAAAAAAAAAAAAAAAAAAATGAACAATTCAGGTAACAAAAAATACAATAATATAATAAAAAAAAAAAAAAAAAAAAAATATATATATATATATATATATAAAATGAATATAATATATATATATATATAAATTTAAAATGAATATAATATATATATATATATATATATATATATATTATTTATTTTTGACTCCAAATAATATATATTTTCTTCATATTTGACTTAATTTTCCTATTTTTTTTTCATATAAATATATATATATATATATAATTATGTTTTAATAAAATTAATTTTTTTTATAATTTATTCTGATGTTAAATATTTTCTTACGACAAAAATAAAATTAAATAAAATAAAAATTATATATATAATGATAAAATCAAAATATATATATATATATATATATACATAAATATTTATATATTATAAATTTTTATGGTTTATATAAAATTCCCCATAAAATATTAATATATCTTAATTATAAGAGATATTATTTTTTAATGACCTCGATAAGCATTACACCTTATTATATAAAATATATATATTATATATAATATATTATATACATATATATATATATATTATTATATAATAAATTTAATATATATTTATTTTTTTAATATCTACATTTTGGAGCATTCCATATTTCATTAACAAAAAAAAAAAAAAAAAAAAAAAATTTTAATAATAAAATGAATGAGAAAGGATATGAAAAAAAATAAAATAAAATAAAATAAAGTAAAGGCTTCTATTTCATAAATATTTATTCATAATATTTTTTGTACACTCATATTTCTGTTTATTCATTTCATAAGATCCATTTTTAATCTATATAATCAACATTTATAGCTTTACTTGAATTACTTTTTTCATCGTATATTACAGAAAATTTTACTCTTTCTCCTGGTACCAAATATTTAAATTCTTTTTTAATTTCTTCTTTTTTTTTATTATGTTTATTATTATTATTATCATATTCAAAATTATATTCCTCCTTCTTTTGCGTTATATCCATACTTGCAGTCCATGCTAATTTTTTTTTCTCATCATTTGTAACTTCAAAAGTTCTACCTACAAAGTAGAATATTAACATAAAATTATTTTTTATAATTTGTATTAAGAAATTGTTTCCTTTTTTTTTTTTTTTTTTTTTTTTTTTTTTAAAAAAAGAAAAAGAAATATTTATATTATATTATTATGTTTAAAAAATTACTTTGACAAATGTCAGTATAATGTACGAAAATGTCTGGCCCTCCGTCGTTCGGTTCTATATAAAAAAAAAAAAATACGTAGCACATAAATAAGATATATCAAATATAATATGTAAAATAGAACATATAAAATGTGATATGAATTGGAATCCATTTATGTAAAAACTTTTTTTTTTTTTTTTTTTTTTTTTTTTTTATGGTAACACATACTTATAAAACCATAACCTTTCCTCTTATCGAACATGATAACATTTCCTGTTATTTTATCATGTTTTTCTTTATTTCTTAATTGAGAAAAAAAATGTTTTTTATAACTATTAAAATGAATGTGAACTTTTCCTCTAAGCATTTTATACCATTTATTATTTATTAAAATTTTATATTATAATAATATATTAAAAAATAAAATATACATAATATTTGAAACTATATATAAATATAAGGTATATTTGTTTTTTTAGTTTTTTCAAATAATCAATTAAAAGTATATATAGGTACAATATGAATAAATTGCATATTATAAACAAATAAATAAATATATATATATATATATATATATATATATATATATATTTATATGTATAGAATTATAGTAAGATCAAAAAAAATATATAAATAAAAAATAAAATAAAATAAATAAATAAATAAAAGAAATTGTAGATAGATATCATAATATATTGTTACATATATATAATATTTTTATTTTATTTTATTTTATTTTATTTTATTTTATTTTATTTCATTTTTTTATGTATATATGCACACAATACACAAAACAACTTCACATAAAAAAAATAATAATTAATAATTATTTTTCATCCAAAAAAATATCACATATATATATATATATATATATATATATATATATTTATATACATTTATATTTTTATGTTTTTTTTTTTTTTTTAATCCATATTTCTTCTTGTTGGTATAATGTTTCTCTTTCTCTCTTTTTGCAATGTTTTTTTTTCTTTTTTTATAACTTTCTTTAAACTTTTATTATTTGACAATTTTTCTTGAACTATTTTTTTAATTTTTCTATCACTGTAATAATAAGGTTTTTTATTTTTGGTTAGAATATTTTGTTTTTCCTGTTTTACTAATTCTGCTTTTAATTTCCTTTCTTCTTCTTTCTTTTTTAATAATATATCAGTGCTTTTATAATTATTGTATTTTTTTTTTAATTCGTCCTTTTCTTCTTGTGTTATATTTTTGCTTTTTAATTTTTTTTCTATAATCTTCTTTTCTTCTTCTCTTGAATCGTATAAAAACTTGTAGGCCTTCCTAAAAAAGTTCGCATTGAACGATCCTTTAGAAGAAATAAGCAATATAAAAATATCATCAAATAATAATAAATAATATATATAGGTCACATAAGTCTTTATTTCAATATGTAAAAATATATATACATATATATGTTTTTTTTTTTTTTTTTTTTTTTTTTTTTTATTACCTGAGAAATCAGAAAAACGAGGATCTCTTACGAGAGGCTTTGCAGTTTTTTTTTTTTCAAAAACGTTGAATGGTTTTCTATTACTAACAACTAAAGGTTTTTTACTTTTTTTTATTTTTGTATTTTTTTGCTTATGCTGTCCTTCCATAATTTCTAAGAAATATATTTTTTATTTTATCAATTTAAGGGGAAAAAAATATATTTATATAAATAATACAATATATATATATATATATATATATATATATATATAGTTGAAATATAATTTGTATGTATATTGTATATATTTTGTTCTTATATTTTTTCCTTATAAATGTTTAATATTCTTAATTATCAATAATGTTACAATATCATTTCCGTATGATTATATATAATTATATATATAAATACAATACATATTATTTATTTATTTTTTTGTTATAAAAAAAAAAGATTATATAATATAAATATATATATATATATATATATATTTAAAAAAAAAAAAAAAGGATAGATAAATAAATATTAATATATATATATATATATATATATATATATATATATATATATATATATTATAAATACATATACTTTAAAAAACTATATTTAATATATATATATATATATATATATAATACAACAATGATTTTTTTGTTAAGTGCCTTTATGATTTTAAAATAATAAAATATATATATATATATATATATATATTGTTATGAGTTATATTATTTTATTTTTTTCTTTTCTTATTTATTGATTGATTTATTCATTTATTCATTTTTTTTTTTTTTTTTTTTTATGTTATCAGTTTATGTATACATTGTGTTGCAAGTTATGTTTGTTATTTTATTCATTTTAGGCCAATATAAAATAAATAAATATATGTAAATATAAATCTATATATATATATATATTTTTTTTTTTTTATACCAATATGTACAAACTTTGAAAAAGTGGATCTCATTAGATGTATAAAAAGTATATATAACACAAATATAATATATTTATATAATTCATTTATTTTATTTTATTTCATTTTATTTCATTTAATTTTTTTTTTTATAATTTTTGTGAGGTTTACTAATTAATTTTTTCCAAAAGCTCATTCAAAAATGAGTACGAATAATGTGGAAGAGAAAAAAAATGAGGAATTATATAATTTCCTGAACATACTTGAAGAAGAATTTAATTTGAGTAAGATAGAAAATAATAATAATAATGATGATACTAAAAGAGAAGATAATAATGAATATTACAAAAAATTAAAAGATGAGAAAGGTTTAGATGTACTTATAAATGAATATACAACATCCTTAAAGATAAGTAAGAAATATAATATTGATCATAATAAAGTAATGGGCATGATTAAAAAACTTGAAACATTATATTATATTATAAATGTTATTAAATTTTTTAATACTTATCATTTGAGTGAAGAAGGTATACAATATTTAAAAGAAGGTTCTCCTGAATTTATTGTTATAAAATATGTAATTCAAAATAATAAATGTACTTTAGAAGATTTAAAAAAAAATCTTGGAAAAATAGGAGATATAGGTCTAAATACAAATTTAAAAAATCGTACTATTCAATTAAATAAAGCTGATAAATCTTTAACATGTAATAGTAATTTAAATGATATACAAGATTTTACTCAAATATATTTGGGTATAATAAGTCAATATGGACATGATGAAGAACTATTATTTGCACATTTAAAAAATAAAAATAATAAGAACAAGGAATTAAATAATTATCAAATGAAAAATTTTTGTAAAGATGATAATATTATTAACAATTTAATACAAGATTTAAAAAAAAGGAAATTATTAGAAATAAAAAAAAATTCATATAGTCATGTAATTAAAACGAGCGTTTTTAAAAAAGATATTAAAAAACAAATTACAGATATAAATTATTTATTATTAAAAAATGAAGAATATAAAAAATATGATATAAAAAAATATAATTTTTTTTCAAGTGGGAAAAAAATCAACAAAGGAAATATTCATCTTTTAACAAAACAAATGAGGACCTTTAAAGAAATATTTTTTTCCTTAGGATTTGAAGAAATGGATACGCATAATTATGTAGAATCATCTTTTTGGTGTTTCGATGCTTTATATATTCCACAACAACATCCAAGTAGAGATTTACAAGATACATTTTTTATAAAAGAACCAGAAAATTGTATAGATAAATTTGTAGATGCACAATATATAGATAATGTTAAAAGAGTACATACTTATGGTGATTATGGAAGTTTTGGATGGAATTATAAATGGAAACTAGAAGAAAGTAAAAAAAATGTTTTAAGAACACATACTACAGCTAATTCTTGTAGAGCTTTATTTAAATTAGCCAAAGAATATAAAGAAAAAGGATGTATAAAACCCAAAAAATATTTTAGTATTGATCGTGTTTTTAGAAATGAAAATTTAGATAGTACGCATTTAGCTGAATTTCATCAAGTAGAAGGACTTATTATTGATAAAAATATTGGACTTTCTCATTTAATAGGAACATTAGTAGCTTTTTATAAATACATAGGTATTCACAAGTTAAAATTTAAACCTACCTTTAATCCATATACTGAACCATCTATGGAAATATATGGATATCACGAGCAGAGTAAAAAGTGGCTAGAAGTTGGAAATAGTGGTATCTTTAGACCAGAAATGTTAAGATCCATGGGATTCTCCGAAGAAGTATCGGTAATAGCTTGGGGACTAAGTTTGGAGAGACCAACAATGATTAAGTATAACATAAAAAATATTAGGGACCTTTTTGGATACAAAAGTGTTGTATGATATATATGAATGGATAAATAAATGTGTACTTTTGTTGATACCTTTTTATGTATTATATATTGTCATATTCTTGTTCATATAAATATAAATATGTATAATATATATTTTATATATGAGCCATTTTTTTTTTTTTTTTTGGCTATATATATATATTTTTTTTTTTTTTGGCTATATATATATATATTTTTTTTTTTTGGCTATATATATATATTTTTTTTTTTTGGCTATATATATATATTTTTTTTTTTTTGGCTATATATATATTTTTTTTTTTTTTGGCTATATATATATTTTTTTTTTTTGGCTATTTTTATACCTTACTGTTAAAAATAAAGAGAACGTTTCTGTAATATAATAACACAAATTTCATTTGTATTCCCTTTAAAAATTGGGGGAAATAAATAAATATAAATATATACATATATATATATATATATATATTACCAGTTATGTAATACCATGAACAGAAGCATAAAAAATATGACGGATGAATATTTTTTTTTAGAACAAATACGTTAATGTTCTAATGCACTTAAAGGAAAAAATTAGTATCATATAACAAAAAAAAAAAAAAAAAAAAAAAAAAAATACACATGTATACATATAATATATATATATATATTATATAATATCTTAAAAAATAGTCACACAAAGGTGTAAAATATCATAGTTTTATATATATATATATAAGGATGCACAAGATAATGTATTAGCTTAATATTTTATATATATATATATATATATATATATACTCTTCTTTCAATTATTAATTTGAAAAATATACATATTTTTTGCATTTGAATATGTTAAGTGGAGTATATGATTTGTTTATGGAACATTTTGGGATGATAAATATATTGGTAATATTAATAATAACAATTACTCAAGTGAAAAAGAAAATTTTTCTTTGTTCATATTTTACATATATATGGATATTATTAACTGTCCTGTGTAATATATTAATTGTTTTTTATATGTACCATGAGAAAAATAATAAGAAAAAAAAAAACAAAGAGAAAGAAGACAAAAAATATAAAAATAAAAATATATATACTATTTTACACCCCTTTATTAAAATAGGAAAATATTATGAAAATGAAAAAGAAACTATTATGTTAGATAAAAATAAGAAAAATTTTTTTAATTTATATCAAAATAATAAAATTAGTATAGTCAAATTATTTTGTTATATATATATTAACAATATTATTCCTTATTTGTTTCTTCCATTTTTCTCAACCATTTTGATACACAATTATGATATTTTGGAATATGGTTAGTACTCATCAGAAAAAAAAAAAAAAAAAAAAAAATGAAAATGTATGAAATGGATATATACATATATATATATATATATATATTTTATGTTTAAAATACCACTAAATTTGGTTTCGTTTTGTTTTATAGATGTTTCCAAATTATCAGTTGTCTTTATAAACATATTTTCGCTTTCCAGTGTGTTGCTAAGATATATTAAGATTAATTTTTTAAGATATATAATATGTATGTTATTTTTTTTCCTCTTTGCAATAAGTAAGGTTTTATATTATATATATAAAGATATTCATATATGTAAATATAAAGTACATATTTTTTTATATGATCTCAAATTATGTAAAATATACAACTTATTATTATTACAAAATTATATAATTTTTATTAATTTTAGATTTGTTTAATATCAGTGAAAAAATAGTTCATATTTTTTTCCTCTCTTTTGTACTGAACTTTGCCTTTTACCATATATTATTTTTATCTGCTTTTCAATTCACAAACAAGTAAAAAAAGAATAATAAATAAATAAATATAAATATATATATATATATATATATATATATAATAGTTTACATAAAAAATATCATATGCATATATGTATATATATACATATATATATATATATATATATATATTTTATTAGGGTATTTTCCTTCTTGGAAGGATTAACGGTGTGCATTATTTGCTCCGTCTTATTGAACTGTTCATTTTATTGTCTTTACTTTAGAAACTTACATAAACAAATAATACCCCACGTGTTGATGATATTTATCAGTAAACTGGTGATACGAATATATGCATATGATGATTATGTACATTTTTTTTTTTTTTTCATATAAACATAAACAGTCTTACAATATATATATATATATATATATATATATATTTTTTTTTTTTTTTAAATATACATATTTATTATTATTCTCTTCAGTTTTTGAGCTTGTTCATTTATGGGGGAATATGCTGCTTCTGTTGTTTGTCAAACGATATAGAAAAAAAAGAAAAAAAATATACATATATAATTTTTTTATCGTCAATATTATTTTTTTTGTATAACTTATATAATTTATTTTCCTATCAGTACGACCCAATAAACAAAGATGGTAAAAATAAAAAAATAAAATAATAAAAATAAAAAAAATAATAAGATGATAATAATATATATATATATATATATATATATATATATATATATGTGTATATATTTTCCATCCCTTTAGCTATAAATACCTTGTATGTTCTCATAAATATATTAATATCTAGGATGAATTACCTTTTAATTGTTGCTTGGATTATTATAACTATAAGCTATTTAATATACATTAACAGTCTAATAGAAAAAAAAAAAAAACTTCCCTATGTTAGAAAGCACTATCACTTTCTTTTATTTACGAATGTATATTTATCATTTATAACGAATAAGGTAAGAAGAATTATCATAAAGTGTATGTCCTAGACAATTATATAAACATTTTATATTATTATTATTTTTTTTTTTTTTTTTCTGTTTATTTTATTATATGTATTTATTAATTTTTATTATTGAATAGGTTGACGTTCTAATAATATTTCTCTCCTTTTGTTTTTTTCTTTTCATTTTTGTTGAGCTTATAAGAAAAATATGTGAACATTTTTTTCCATCATGTAAAGTCATAAAAAGGTTTATATCCAGGTAATATATAAACAGACATATAAATATACATACATACATATATATATATATATATATATATATGTATATGGACATATATCTAAAAACCCATGTTACACTAGATTTATAGATGAGCGCGATAATAACGGGTTGGTTGTTACACATATTTATCTTTTAACGGGGTAAATATTTATTTAAATATCACAAAAAGGATATAATATAATATAATATAATATAATACACATGTTGACTCCATTCTTTTTGTTTTATTTTTATTTTTTTTTTTTTTGTTTTCTCTCTATATTTTTGTAGAGTATATATACCCATTTTAATAGATATAATATTTAATAACAGTAATTATATAAACAGAAAAAATCAAAGTATTTACAACTTTAGTAAAGCTAATTTTACGTTATATACCTCGGC
>LT990230.1:314667-329667 GCA_900257145.2 Plasmodium billcollinsi
TATTTATTTATATATTTATTTATAATATGTATACAATGAGATGTCATAAACTACGGTTTCCATTGATAAGTCTCATTATGTCATGTGTTTTATTCTTCATTATCAAACCTAGTGAAGAAATATTTCAGACGAAGGGGCTGGAAGGAACGGAAAAAAAGCTAGCTGTTAATTTGATCAAAATATATGAAAAAACAAAAGATTTGGAATATATTTTTCATGAAAACATTGATAGAGTTCACAACATGTTTAATGAAATAAGGAAAAAAAGTAACATTAACAATAATGATGATAATGATAATATAAGTAAATATAAATATGATGAGGAAAATATAGAAACCGAAATAGAATCTCCTTTAAATCCATCCTTAGCTCCAAGTTTTATAGAAATGCAATCGAAAGGACCGGTGGAAGAAGAAACAATATGGAGGGCTCTTTATGACACTCAACTAAGAAGATCCCCACCTACAGAAGAGGTTCATGTTTTTTCTTCTGAGGATGTAAGGAAAGAATATAAAGAAGCTAAAATGGATTCTTTTATATCACAAATTGATATGATGAAATCAGAGTTCGATAAAAACTTAAATTATATGAATGCAGAAATGTTTAGACAAAAAAATAAAAAAAAAGTATTACATGATGCATATTTGTTTGGTCAGAATATAAAAAAAATGAACAATAAAAGGACATGTAAAAATGGACCTCTGAAAAAGGAATATTCTACTCAGATATTGTGTTGAAAATTTTTTTTTAAATAATAAAAATGAATGTAATGTGTACATATATATAAAAAAATATAAATATATATAACTATATATATTTATATTTTTTATATTTATACATTTTTTCACATATATACATTGAGACTATAGAAATACCTTCTTTTTAGAAAATGCATCTTTATAATATACCAAAAGAAGGTTGTAAGACTTGAAATCATTTTTAAGATAAAAAATGTCTTCATCAAAAGAAACTATGACTTTGCCTTGTTTAGCAAATGGTTTTATGATAGTACCGGTATGTAATATATTAGAAGTATTTCCATGTGTTGCATTTCCTTGTGTTGCATTTCCATGTGTTGCATTTCCATGTGTTGCATTTCCATGTGTTGTATTTCCATGTGTTGTATTTCCATGTGTTGTATTTCCATTTTTTTGATCATATGTAGATTTAACAATATAAATTTTTTTATCTATATATGGAATAACCTGGTTCGATGACTGAAACAAATTTTTACATATAATAGTATGTTCATCTATTATTTTATCTATGTTTCCATTTTTCTTTTTTTCTTTAAGGATTTTTAAATCTTTATATTCTTCATATTTATATATGTTTGGTTGTTTATTAAAAACGAAAGAATCGTCTTTTTTATGTGTACAATTTTTATCGATAATTTCTATAATTTCACCATATAAGCATATTCTACAATTTGCATTTTCATCATTTTTTAAGAATATGCATTTTTCATTTTCGAAGCAGTGAATTCTTCTTTTCATGACAACAAGAAAATAAATATCATCACTATGATTATTGTTATTATTATCACCACTATGATTATTGTTATTATTATCACCACTATGATTATTGTTATTATTATCACCACTATGATTATTGTTATTATTATCACCACTATGATTATTGTTATTATTATCACCACTATGATCATTTTTATTATTATCACCACTATTATTATTATTATTATTATTTCCTTTTTGTGTGTCATCATAACATAGTTTATCTAAAAGTAAGTAATTTCCTTTCCTATCAAACTTAATGTCAACATTTAAAATACGTTCTGATGATGCAGGGAACACATCATCCCCTTGTGAAATTTCCTTATAATTTATCTTCTTAGATTGATTTGTTTCATTTTTGTTTTTAATTTTTTTAAAAAAATATCCAT
The DNA here is from genome assembly GCA_900257145.2 of Plasmodium billcollinsi. Lineage (NCBI taxonomy): Eukaryota > Apicomplexa > Aconoidasida > Haemosporida > Plasmodiidae > Plasmodium > Plasmodium billcollinsi. The sequence continues at coordinate 316,571 of LT990230.1, forward strand.
AACATTCTGTTGAAGAAAAACCAATAATACAAATAAAATGTTCTGAATTATTTAGATTCTTTTTATAGAACTCTACTTGCTTCACTTTACATATAAACATTGAAAAATATGATATATTTGATGTCTCATAAACTATAACTCCTCTTTCATTTTTTTTTATATTTTTTATATTATTGTTTAATATTAAAAGAGATAATCGACTTCCTTTTTTCCCTTCATGTACTTTTTTTTTAAAACTTTGTATTTCTTTAACTTTCCCTGTTTCATTTATTGGTAATATGGTAACATTACAATTTATTTTTATTTTCCCTTTTATTACCGTTCCTGTAAATATAGTTCCTTTCCCTTTAATATTGAAATAATGATCATATAAAAAATAAAAATCTTCGTATGTTGAAATTTCTCTTTGTGGTATTTTTATAACATCAGTAAGAACATTAATAATTTCTTTAATATTTAATGTTTTATTTCTAAATGTTGTGTCCGACAATGAATTATTTTCATACGATTTATTGTATGATGTAATATGTTGTTTATTTAATGTGTTGCACTCTTCCTTTGTATCATTATTTAATAAATTTTGTTGATCCCCTTCAACATCTTTATTATTTTTACTTTTTACATTAGCTGATATGCTAACAATGTGATATTTCAACTTTTGTAGAGACTTGAATTTGGAAAAAGTTTCTTGTATTTTTTTCTTTATTAAATTAATTTTTTTTTCCCTTAAAAGTACAGGTATAAGATCGATTTTATTTAAGACAATAATAATATCACAATTAATTATTTTACATAAAACTAGACATTCGATGGTTTGTTTTTGTATTCCTTTATTTATATCTATAACTAATAAAATCACATCTGTAATATTTGATCCCATAATAATACTTTTTAAAAGCGAATGATGTCCTGGACAATCCACTAAACATATTTGAATTATTTCTTCGTCATAAAAATATATATTATTATAATTATGTTTGAAATTTGTATTATCATAATATTTTTGTTGTTCTTCTTCTTCTACATTATATTCAATATTTGTATTATCATATAGTATATTATGTAATTCATTTTTCTCTTTTGTTTTATAATCTAAAAGTGCATTTTGATCAATCATTTGATAATTTGGTAAATTTGTTTGGATTTCTCTCTTGTGATTTATTACATTATAATTATTTTTTATTTTTTTCTTTATATAGAAAGAAGAAAAACCAAGGTCGATCGTTATGCCTCTTTCTTTACTTTCTTTATGTTTATCTAGGGCGCACGTACTTAAAACTTCGCTCAAACATTTGCAGAGACTAGTTTTTCCAGAATCGACATGCCCTAAAACACCTACATTAATATTTATCATAAAGGAGAAATTTCTATAAATAAGCAACTTTCAAAATATATATATGTTTTAATTTTTTATTTTATGACAAATATTTTATATGACTTGAGCGTAATCACACTGCAATCTGGTACATAAAAAAAAATATATATATAAAATATATGTATATATAAAATATATATATATATATATATATAATTATATATATAATTATATATTTATATATTTATATATTTATTTATCAAGTTTTAGGTACAAAATGAAGTTGAAATATTTAAATAAAATAAAATAATATATAAATGTTAAATGCTGCGTACATATTTAGTCATATACAAAATTATATATCCATGTCATATTTTTACTTCACATATGTAATAATTAAATATATATATATATATATGTACATATTTATTTATATTTATTTATTTATTTATATTTATTTATTTATATTTATTTATTTATATTTATTTACTTATATTTATTTTTATATATTTATATTTTTTCATTTTATTTTAAAATCTATACAAGCATTTCATTTATTCAAAAGCAGGATGGATATTGAAAAGTGCTATGAACAGTCATGTAAGAACAGAGATAAAAAGAATGAATCTAATATAAAGAATATATATGAAAATAAGAAGAAAGAAATATATCCACCTGATAGAGATGAAATAGGTAGAGCATCCTGGTTAATTTTACACACAATATCAGCAAATTATCCAGATAATCCATCAGAAAATGATAAAATAAAGCATACGAAATTTTTTTATGCTTTTTCAAATTTATATCCTTGTCATATTTGTAAATTAGATTTATTAAACATTTTAAAAAAATATCATTTAAATTGTAACAATAAAATTAATTTTTCAACTTTTATTTTTAATTTACATAACATGATCAACCAAGAAATTGGTAAGGACCTTTTCCCATGTCAGGATATACAAACGATAATTGAAAAGTACAAAACGGTTGATTAAAAGGGGGGAAGATTTTTTTGCCTTTTTTTCATATTTCGCAACTGAAATGTGAAAAAAAGAAAAATGAAAAAATAAATAAACAGGATGATACAATTGGAGATTATAACTACCAAGGAAGATAAGCCATATTAATAACCAAAACTAAAATAAGTTAAAACAAAATAAAATAAAATAAAATAAAATAAAAATAAATAAATATATATATATATATATATATATATATATGTAATATTTTTTTTTATGCAATATGTTATTTATGCAAATGTGTACATTTGGAGTCTTTTAACTTTATAATATATTTACAGTAATAACGTTTTTTTTTGAAATGAACAAAATGATGAGATATAGGATGAACAACAAAACAAAAATGTATCACAAAAAAAAAAGAAAAAGAAGAAAAAAAGGAGAAGAAAAAAAATAGATGAAAAAAAAACAAATCAGCATATAAATTATACACATAAATGTAATTATTATATATATATATATATATATATATATATATATATATATATATTTTTTTTTTTGTATAAACATTAAAAAACAAAAAAAAAAAAGCTTTATAAAAGTATACATCTATAAGTATGTATGTATGTATGTATGTGTGCTGTTAGGGTTGATAACATATGATCAATATGATATAGTAAGATTGAAAAAAAAGAAATGCATTTATATATTATACTATTCACGTATGGAGAATTATAAAAAAAAAATATTACTAGGCGAGAGTTAAATAATATAAATACGACTTTTAATAGCAAGTAGGATGTAATCCTATAAATTAAGATACACGTCGTACAAATGTATAAAAATATATATACATATATATATACATATATATATATATTTCTGTCATTCTTCACAGAAATATTCCTCAACATTTATGTCATAATCATTTTCTCCTTCTGATTGAACCTCACTTTGCAATTCACCATTTGATTTTTTATCATTTAGATTTAATATTTTATACAATTCTTCTTGTAATTTATTACCTTCTTCCTCTTCTTGTTTATTTTTTTTTTTTTCTTTTTCTTCTTCTTCTTCTTCTTCTTCTTTTATTGTTGTCCATGCCTTTTTATTTTTCTTTATATAACCATCATGATTTGATAAAGAGAAATTATCTTTCTCACGTTTAACAAAAAAATTTGTATTTAATAAATCTGCATCTTCTGAAATATCAGAAGACTTATCACTTTTAAAATAATTTTCTTCATTAATTTTTTGAGCTTCTTTCTCCCAATAATAACAACTTTTATTTGTACAAACGTATATTAAAGCCATAGGATTATAACTTATCTTTTCAGCTAGCTGTAAAAATACAGCTTCATTATTTCCACATTGTTTACAAGTCCAATCTCTTACCCTTCCTAAGGCTGGATCATTTTTTGTTTCGGGATGGATATAAATATCTTCTCTATAAATAAATATATAAATATAAATATATATATATATATATATATATATATATATTACATATGATATTCGTATTAGGTTTATGAAAACATACATCCTATACATATATACAAGAAAAAAAAAAAATAAAAAAAATTATCTTCTTTTCATTTTACTTTCTGTCGTAGTTATAATTAATCCTTGCCACAATATTATTATTTTCATTCGGCTTCAGTGATATATACTCACAGCTCCTACAAACATATATCAACTTTTTACTTTTCCTGTCACTCTTCGCATATAAAATATTATTACATTCTTCACAAAAGCGTACCTCCGCCATGTTTTTAAAAAATCTTATCACAGGGACAGGTATATACGAATAAAAGGAATATACTTGCAATGTATAATATAAATATAAAAGGTTACATTTATTAATTAAAAAATGTAAAATATGATATATAAGGTGAGAAAAAAAAAAAAGAAAAAAAAAAAAAAAAAACATATATATATTAAAATATATATGAATATTATTATTATTATTATATATTATTATGTATATGCAAATTTAAACTTTTTATTTTTTATTTTTCATTTTTCATTTCCTATGTACAATAATTTTTTAAAATATTTAGTATTGTATAAATGGATGGAAAAATATGGACCTCTTTAAATATATTATGCAGTTACAAGAAAAAAAAAAAAAAAAAAAAAAAAAAAAAAAAAGTTTGTCCTTAATAATATTAAATATAAATAAATTGATATATATATATATATTTATACAAACATACATATATATATTATATATGTTTCTATTTATTTATTTAAAAAAAAAAAAAGCATATTGTAAAATAATAAAATTTATTTTATAAATAATTAAAACAAAAACATTTATATTAATTAATGTGGTATTATTTTTATACGTTATAAAATTATATATATATATATATATATATATATATATATATATATATATATATAATATATATATATGTATGTTATATATTTTTTGGGTACTTGTTTTTGAATATTTCATATTTTTATTATATACATATTATATATATATATATATATATATATATATATATACATTTACTATATGAAGGAAATTATCTAATCTAATGATGTATATGTGATCTACATACTAATTATTCGTTTGTTTGTTTTTTTTTGGGGAAATTGGGTTTAGCTATAATATATATACATTAATCCACATTTTTTAAAAAACATTAAAAAATATATATTTAAGAACATATATATATATATATATATATATATATTTTTTTTTTTTTTTTTTTTTTTTTTTTTGTGTTTAAATATTTTTAGAGTGCATGTAATAAAAATATAATGTTATAGTACTACAATAATGTCATTATTTTTTTTTTTTTTTTTTTACCTTCATATATATGATAATATATATATTTATATATTTATATATATATGAAAAAAAACCTATTTACATTTCAGTTTAAAATTTTTAACATGTTTGCTTATAAAAAAATGTTAGAGATTTTATTGTATTATTTATAAAAATATTAAATGTATATATAATATAATATAATATTTTATATATATATCTTTTATTATTTTGATAATTATAATTAATTATATGTATATATATATATATATATATATAAATTGCTTTATTTTTGAAATAAACAATTTAAAAAAAAAAGAAAAGAAAATACACAGTTTTATGAAAGATAAATAATCATACACTGTTATGTATAATGTGTAAATAAAAAAATATATATAAATGTAATATTTTACCATACTTGTATTAATATAAATACATAATAACATATATACACTATATGATATGATATAAGATGATATGATATAATATGATATGATATGATATAATATAATATAATATGATATAATATAATATGATATAATATAATATGATATAATATAATATGATATAATATAATATGATATAATATAATATCTCTTTCATTTTATTATCCCTTTGATTTAATTTTTTTCTCATTTCTATTTTTTTTCTCTTTTCTCTTTTCTCTTTTCTCTTTTCTCCTTTTCTCTTTTCTCCTTTTTTTTTTCTCTTTTTTTTTTTTTCTCTTTTTTTTTTTTTCTCTTTTTTTTTTTTTTTTTTTTTTTTTTTTAATGGAAACAAGAAGAAGTTTAAAAGAAAAATATAATCATAAAGATTTCGATACAACTATACAGAGTGTTCAAAGTAAAAATGCTGAAAACAAAAATGGAGAATCAAAAAATGTATTGAAACACTCAGCTAGCGAAAAAAGCAAATCAGGAAATAAGAATAATAGAAAAGGTTCAGAAGAGAAAGAAAACAATTTATTTAATTTAAAAGAAGATTTAGAAAAAAAAATAAAAAATAAAAGAACAGATAGTAAAGACATTGCAAAGAATAATATAAAAACTAATGTTCCTAAGAGGAAAGAGAAAAAAAATAATATTATAAGCAGTACCTTATATATAGGAGATGCTGATGAAAATCAAGAGAATAATGATGATATAAAAGACAAATATGATAACAAAAAGGATGAATATGATGATGAGAATGATAATTATAATATTAGTAAGTGTTTAAGCATATATGAAAAAAAAAACATTGATTTTGAAAAAAGGAAACATGCTACACACATGAACAGAATAATGAAGGAAGAGAAACTTAGCAACAGCTCTTCTATTAGAGGGAATAACAAAAATAATCCTAAGGAAATATCCAAGGGTAATGATAATAATAAAAAGGTGGGAGGTACCCAAAGCGTGCCCGAACAAGTAAGTTCAACAAAAGGAAAGTTCAATAATATAAAGAAAAGTAAGAATGATAATAATATATGTGATTATAGTAATATATGTGATTATAGTAATATATGTGATTATAATAATACTTGTGATGATAACAATACATGTGGTGATAACCATAATTGTGATGATAACAATACATGTGGTGATAACAATACATGTGGTGATAACCATAATTGTGGTGATAACCATAATGGTGGTGATAACCATAATGGTGGTGATAACCATAATTGTGATGATAACAATACATGTGGTTATAACCATAATTGTGATGATAACCATAATTGTGGTGATAACCATAATTGTGGTGACAAATATGGGTATGATGATGATCTCATTGGTCATAATTTATTTGAGGAAAAAAAAGGAAATCTAAAAGATATTTTGAAAATAATAAATTATAACAAAGAAAGTATAAATGATCTATCAGATGAGAAAAAGGAAGAAAAACATATTGATATAGACAATGTTCTATCTACTCTATGTAGTGATGATAATATATATAGTTATGGTAATTATAACAAAAACAGAATAAATGAGAAGAGAAAAAAAAATCATGTTAGCTATTTTGATAAAACATTAGATGATGATCTATCTAAAATTATTCAAAATAATGAAGAAACTGATTTGAATATAATTAAACAAATACATGATATTATAATATCAGAAAAGGAATCATCACAATATTCTTGTACAAATGTTATAAACAAAATGAAAAGGGAGAGAAATTTAACTACACATAAGGATAATATAAAAAATGTAAAAAGTGTTGAAAAGGTAAGAGATAAAGATGGTATTATGTTTTCTCATGATAAGGCTGGAAAACATGGAGTAGAGAAAAAGGGGATAAAGGAAAATAGAGAGAAAGATAAAATATCGCATGATAAGTTAGAAAATAATAATAGTAAGAAAAATACAACCACAAATGCAAATACAAATATAGCCACAAATATAACCACAAATGCAAATACAAATATAACCACAAATATAGCCACAAATGCAAATACAAATATAGCCACAAATATAGCCACAAATATAACCACAAATATAACCACAAATACAAATACAACAACAAACATCTATAACCATATGAATGGTAAGAATGGTAAACTACATCATAGTAATGTTCTGAAAAGATCAGAGAGAACTAATAAAAAAGAAAAGGAAGAAGAAAATAATAGCGATGATGATAGTTATAATTCTATAGAAATAGAACCATTAACACATAGACTTAGTGAGAATAAATCTAGAAATAACGGAGAACAAATAATTTTGAACAGAAGTATTAAAAGACGTTTATCACAAATATTAGATAATATGAAAAAAAAGAAAATATATCAAATGGTAAATAACGACAATGATGATTATACAAATATTTGTTTCAATTCACATGATATAAAAGAGAAATTAATAGAACGTGTGATGATAAATAAGTTAACAAAAATAACATGTGATGAAAATGATGATTTACATAATGAAAATACAAATTATTATTTAGATAAAATAAATCTAGATGTTATATATAATAAGTTACATTATGATTTATATAAAAACGAAGAAGAATTTCATGATGATGTTTTCTTAATGTTTCAAGTTTTAAAAAAAATGATCGAAGAAACAAAAGATAAAAATGAACAAATGAAACTTTTCAACTTAAGAAAAAATGAACTGAAAAATTATGAACATGAGTTTTATAAAATGTTAATATCAATTAGGGGTACCAAAAGTGCAAATAAATTTTTGATGGATCAACGGCTCCATCATGAAAAGGAAGAAAAATATTTTCGAAAATTTTTTATGCAACCTGAGAAATTATCTCAGGATGACCATCAAAAAGCAGTTACCTTAAACAAAAACAAAAGTAGCAGCAATAATAAAAATAAAAGCAGCAATAATAAAAATAAAAGCAACAATAATGAAAATAAAAATAAAAGCAACAATAATGAAAATAAAAATAAAAGCAGCAATAATGAAAATAAAAATAAAAGCAACGATAATGAAAATAAAAATAAAAGCAACAATAATGAAAATAAAAATAAAAGCAACAATAATGAAAATAAAAATAAAAGCAACAATAATAAAAATAACAGTAGTTTTAATAACTATTTTGTAACAGAGGATGATACTTGTACACATAATAAATATAAGTCTTCCATATCATCCAACATGTTAAAAGGATTAAGTGTAGAGAATCATAGAAACAATCTAAAGGATGGAATAAATAAAGAAGAAGGTGATGATATGATTAATATTTATATAACAGATGAAGAATATGATCCAAGTGGTAAAGGAGGTGAAGATACATATAAAGATAACATGTCGAATGTAGATAATATGGATACTATATCAAATGTTGTTTTATTATCTAAAGCTGATCATGTTAAAATTATAAATAATAACGAACGCTTACATTTAGAATCTTCAATTAATATGAACATTTCAAACAATAATGCAAAATGTACTTATAATGATAAATGTTCGTCATTAATTTCAAATTGTTATGATCATATAAAGCATAAGGATCTGTTGAGTGATCAAAAGGTGTTATCGCAAAATGTTGATAAAAAGAATTTATATGTATTGGAAGGAATAAATGAACATATAAAACAACATCCCTGTTGTGATATCAATACATGTTATGATAATAATAAAGATAATAATGATGATGATAATGATGATGATAATGATGATGATAATGATGATTATAATGATGATAATGATGATAATAATAATAATAACAATACTGATAATGATGATAATAATAATAATAATAATAATAATAATAATGATGATGATAATAACCTTTATAATTATAATGTGGATGAAAAAAATGTTAAGAAAACAGAAGGCACAAATAAACGATTACTTAAACAGTGGGAAAAAATTCTCAGAGATAATGTTCTAAAACTTTTAAAAAACGATAATAACTCCTTCTATTTTAAAACTCCTGTCTTAGAAGATAATAATATTAATGATAATATAAAAGAAGAATACAGAATGAAGATCAAGAAACCTATGGATTATATTACCATATCTAGGAATTTATCTGATGGTATATATAAAGAACCTATTGATTTTTATTATGATATGAAATTAATATATAAAAATTGTATAGATTTTAATCCTGACATAGAAGAAAATAAATATATTATTGAAGCTGCTAAAAGTAGCGATTTGAAATTTGAATTTTTATGGAATAAATGGAAAGAGAAAATAAATAATAATTTTTGTGATTTAAATAATAATATATTTAATGAAACCTATTACATAGAATTTTTTAAAAAAATTACCAAAAAAAAAAAAAAACATAGTTGTATTTATACATTATGGATAGATTATCTTATTAGTAATAATATAGATATTCAAGAGTTTTCAAAATTAAGAAATATTAATATTAATGAATTAAATAAAAAATGTAAAGCTAATATAAATATTAAGGATATAAATTTAATAAATTATAAAAAATTAAATAAAAATAATCTCTTATCTTATATATTCAAAGAAGAATATAACAACATAGTTAATACCAAAAAAAAATCATTAACCATATCATCTACTGCATTTATTGAAGAACATATACATAATCATTCAAATAAATATGTAACACAAATAATTGAAGGAAATCATTTAAGAAACTTAAATGATGTACAAATGAAAAATATGGATAGTTCTAATTATGATCATATCAAAAATTGTAAAGATAATATTAATCAATTGTGTAACTTATATGAGATGGAAAAATATAATCATTTAAACCAAACACATATGTCATATGAAAATTTTAATTTAAAAGATGACACACATTATAGTGACGAACAAAAACATACAGAAAATCAAGAGAATTCAAAAAAAAATCGAGAAAATCAAGAGAATTCAAAAAAAGATGGAGAAAATCAAGAGAATTCAAAAAAAAATCGAGAAAATCAAGAGAATTCAAAAAAAGATGGAGAAAATCAAGGGAATTCAAAAAAAAATCGAGAAAATCAAGAGAATTCAAAAAAAGATGGAGAAAATCAAGAGAATTCAAAAAAACACAATATGGATCATATTAATAATTATCCCTTACAAGAAAATAATAATAAAATAAAAATTGTTTTAAAAGATTCAAATGTGGTAAATAATTTTGAACAAAATATACAACACAAGAATAAAGCGCAAGAAAAAAAATCTACAAAAATGTTAAAGAAAAGAAAACGAAATAAAAATGTAATTCTTTTTGAAGAAAATATTTTTGATAACTATTTAGAAAATAAAAAAAGCTGTATGCTTAAGTGTGAAAAAAATGTCTTTATAACCGACTGTTTTTATTATAAAAATATTTTTAGAAACCTGCATGAGTTTATTGATGATAAATCGACTGAGGGAAATGATGAACAAATGAGTTCTCATCAAAAGGGTATAAATTATGAAAATGTTAGAAGTAATCAAAATGTGCATAATGATAATCATGTAAATAATAATAATATAAATTTTGGTGATGTGGAACAAAATGATGATCCGAACCTAACCGAAGAAAACAAACCTACTTATGATAATAAAGAAAATATTAAAAAATTATGGAAAGAAAAAATGACCACACTTTATAATTATGATAATAAAAATTGTAAAATACACGTATTTCATTATTCACCAAATGAAAATAAAAATAAGACATATATTACAAATGATATCAATAATATTAATGAAAATTTTAATATTCAATTTACGCAAAAAACAAATCATGTACCTGAACAAGATGCAAATATTCTGACTGTTCAGGAAAAAACGAAAGGTTTTATGAACAAGACATGCAGTATTTTAAATGATGATAAAATATGTATACATATAAAAAAAAATAATAATATTCAAATGAGTAGTATACCAAAAAATATGTTTAGGGGTTTTTCGGAAGTTTATCAGGACGAAAGTTCTTCAGAAGATGAAAAGAATATAAATGAAAGGAATATAAATGAAAGGAATATAAATGAAAAGAATATAAATGAAAATAATGTAAATGATAAATACATGAATGAAAAATATATGAATGAAAAATACATGAATGAAAAGAATATAAATGAAAATAATATAAATGATAAATACATGAATGAAAAATATATGAATGAAAAATATATGAATGCACCAAATGATCATATAAATGAAAGGTATGAATGTGTTTCTTTCAACGATACCTTGAAATGTGACGTGGGGTATGAAAAGAACGTCCCTGCATACTTTTTAACTTATGGAAATATTATTAATAATGTAATTTCTAACAAAAAGGAGACACATCAAGCTAAAGTTTCTCAAATGCAAAATGAAAATAAGAAGTGTAATGTTTATGATAAGGATATGCCTCATGCTCAAACGGAAAGGTATGGAGGCGAAATGTGTGATTATAAGAATGAGAAGAAAAAAAAAATCCAAGTTATATGGAAGAATAGCAGTGAGGGTAATGGTAATACTTATGATGACGATAAAAATTATGATGACGATAAAAATTATGATGACAAAAAAAATTATGATGAAAACATCATGAATAGTGATGATTCCATTCTTTTCAACATAAGTAACAGAAATTTTTATAATTTTCATTTATTATTTAAAAAGGATGAAAAATTAGAAAAGGAGTTTTTTTTACAAAATAAGATAAGCGAAAAGACCTTATTATTAAATTTGTATGTTGATTATAGTAATATGGAAGATACATCTTTTTTCCATATAAATAATACGAATTTTTATAATTATTATTTTGATGATTATTTTTATTTTTTTATAAAATCATGTTATGATTTAGATTTATATATAAAAATTCAGAGAAAAAATATTTTCTTAACGGATGAAAAGTATTTTGAATTCTTAAAAATACACATAATGAATAAATCTACAAAAAATAAGCAGGTCCCATTTTATTTATGTAATAATTCTGTCGAACAAAATAATAATTTAATACAAGTTTTAGAAAAGTGTTTTAAACATTTTAATTTATATAATGGAAACAGTTCAAGCACCTTAACTTTATATGATTCTGTAAATGAAATATCTTTTCTTCTTTCTCAAATAAGGATATATATAAAGGTAATATATCACGACACAAAGATAAAGGAAAAAGAAAAAGTGGCATGTTATGGCATTATATTATATATATAATATATTACATGCTGCACGTTATATTATATATGTTGTATATATATATATATATATATATGTACATATATTGTTATTTTCTTTTGTAGGAAATAGATATTTTATTGAGACTTGATATTAATAAGACTACAAACACAACGACAATAAGTATTTTAAAAAAAAAGTTTGGAGTAATAACATAAGCGGCGGGGTCAATATATATATATATATATATATATATATATATATATTTTTTTATTTTTTATTTTTTGGTTTTCTTTTTTTTAAATATTATGCATATATATAAAAATAAATATATGATATATAAATATATTAATATGATTACATTCATATAATAATTTAAAGGTTAAAAAAAAAAAAAAAAAAAAATGTGCACATTGTGTATCCTCTTTTATATTTTATATCCTTAATATTTTTTATTCTAATTTTTTTCTTTCCTATAGATTACTATTACATATTTAATGTATATATATTTATACAAA
>LT990230.1:332167-339667 GCA_900257145.2 Plasmodium billcollinsi
ATGATATAAAAAGACAACTGTTAGGAACAGGTGATGAAATTATAAGGAGCCAAATAAAATATACTTTTCGATCATTAAGTATTTTATGTGATGATGGTATTTATAGAATGAATTTTGAATGTTATAAAAAAGCTTTAAAATGTAACGAATTCTTAAAACTTTTAGGAATACATACAAAAGTAGCTGATGTTTTTTTACAACATGAATTAATGAAAAGAAAACAAAACAAAACAAAAAACGAAACTAGGAGAAATAGAAAACATACAAATGATACAAATAAAATATCAAACCATCATTTTATTATTAAATCTTTTTCAGAAAGTACCAACACCAGAGGATCTATTTTGAACGGTTCCACTAGTTTTTTATTTTTAAGAAAAAAAAAAAAAAAAAAAAAAAAAAAAAAAAAAAAAAAATTATATGAAAGAAAAAATACATTTTCTTCATCTATGGAAAATAAAAGTAAAAGTAAAAGTAAAAGTAAACATAAAAGTCAAAGTCAAAGTCAAAGTCAAAGTCAAAGTAAAAGTAAAAGTCAAAGTCAAAGTCAAAGTAAAAGTAAAAGTCAAAATAAAAGTAAAAATAGGAAGATTACAAGTGTATCTAGAATTTTATCACGGGTTAATAATTTATCAACAACTGAACGTATTGCAGATAATTGTGATCACAAAAAAAATGAAGAAAATAAAAGTACAAGTGATGTTTTAACACCTGTATTGCTTATTGATGTTGATGAAAAGGGGAAACACGACACCGAGGGTAACATGGTTGATCATAAGAACAATACATACGATTACATTGTTGAAGGGGTGGATTCATCACAAGGAAAAAGATGTTTATTTTTTTCGTTATGTGAAAATAAACAAAATGAAGAAAATAAAAGTATCCCATTTAATGAAAATGATAAGAATACTAGTAATGTAAATACAAGTTCTTGTGTAATGAATAGTATTCTTGTTACTAAGGAATCCACAGAAGAAATAATAAATGAAGGGAAAAAAAGTTCCTATATCTATAGTAAAAATGTGTATGATAAATCTAACAAAAGAAATGATAAAAATAAATTACCTATTTGTGATCTTTTGGAATGCAACATTATTAATAGTGATAAGAATATTCTAAGAGATAAAAATAATAATTATAAAAACCTGAGGAAAACATCGAAATATTTTATAATAGATAATAATATATTTGATAATGATGAAATTATTATATCCAAAAATAAAACAAATGATAGACAAAGGAAACTATTGAAAACGTATTCTTCTTCATCATTAAAGAAGAAATCACTTTTGAGAAATTACAACTATCATATAAAGAAAAAAAATAAGGACCCTAATATGGAAGATAATAAAATATTGGAAGAACAAAATGTGAATGATAAAAGCATGTTATATCATAATAATATAAAAGAGTATGATAATAAAGTTACAAAAAATAAGAACTACCGTAATAATAATAATAATAATAATAATAATAATAATAATAATAACTATAACAATATATCCTTTAATAGTACCTATTATGAATATCACTCCGACAATGATTTGATACATTTTTCTTATAATTTAAAAAAAAAAAAAAAAAAAAGCTTAACTTCTCATCGACCCAGCTCGAAAGAATATGAACGAAAAGTCGTATACCATAAGGAGTCTTATTTAAATGAACAGATGAACAATATGGAGGTTAATGAAAATGATGTTGGGATGTTTTGTAGAAATAATGATATAACAAATGTAGAAGATATGAAAGAAAAAAAAGGATGTGATGTATTAAACAGGGGTTGTATAAAGGAACAAGTTCAATGTAAAATTGATACATTTGAAAATGAAGAGGAGAATAAAATATACATACAGGAATATAAAAAATGTATAGAAAAATATAAAGAATATGTGAATCAAAGGGAAGGGCACCTTAAAGATGAGGAGGATAAAGAGGATGAGGAGGATGAGGAGGATGAGGAGTATGAAGAGGATGAAGAGGATGAGGAGTATGAAGATGATGAAGAGGATGAGGAGTATGAAGATGATGAAGAGGATGAGGAGTATGATGATGATGATAATGATAATGATAATGATGATGATAATGATGATGATAATAATGATGATAATAATAATGATAATAATAATGATAATAATAATGATAATAATAATGATAATAATAATGATAATGATCAGGACAAAAAATCTAATATAAAAATAGAAAACCAAAAGGATATCAGTGATAATCATAACAATAATGACGGTGGTATTAATTGTTGTAATAATCTTTTTAAGGATGATGATACATTATCAGCTCTTGAAAAACATCTAACAAACAATAATTTGATTAAAATAATGAGTGCTAAATATTTGTACCATAAGTTTTTAGAATATAAAGATTTTATGAAGAACACAAGTTTGTTTTATCATTTTAATAAAATATATTCATATGAATGTGATAAAATAAATAAGGATAATAAAGATGTGTTAAAGAATACACGTAACAATAATAATGATATAAATTATTGTAGTTTAACTTGTGAAGACCAAATAAGAACTGATGAAAAGAAGTCATTATTAAATGTCGAATTTGGTGATGATATAATAAAGAAAAAGTTTTTTATTTCGTCGGTAAATTCTCATTATGTGATGATAAATAATGATTTAACAAAAGAACAGATGTTATATTTAATAAGAAATATTTTAATGTCTATCGAAGATTATTTGAAAAAAGAAAAAAATAGGGATTATAATAAAATTTTTTTTTTATTTTTTTCGATATTTATATATAACACACAAAATGAAGGAGATCAAAAAGAAATGCATGAAGATAAAAATGTAGAGACGAATGAAGATTATAAAAATATAAGTAATAATCAAAATAGGATTTATAATAAAAAGCTTACAGAATCCTTATGGAATCAAAAAAAATATATAAAATTAAATATTTTTAAAAACATCATTTTAGTTATATCTATCGTAAGATATTTTTTACATACCATTACCATATCTCAAAAATATACATCGTCATATGATTCTTTAGATGATAGTAATATAATAAAAAGTATGAACTCCCTAAAATTAAATGAAATTAATATATTATTAAATCGAGCTAATGAAATTTTAGAAAAATATTCTTTAGGTACTGTTGAAAATAAGAAGGTATATATAAACAAATCAAATTATTACAACTCCAAAAAAGGTAAACTATCTGTATCCTTACGTCAGAATAAACAAAAAAAAACATTCCATCGAATATTAGCAGTTTATTTTGGTCATGAGCGTTGGGATTTAGTTATGAATATGATGATAGGTATAAGAATATCATCTATAAAAAAATTTTGTTTAAGTGATATATCAAATTATTTTCATCATAAAGATGTTTTACAATTACCTACATCCAATGCACAACACAAAGTTATATTTAAAAATTATGCCCCTATCATTTTTAAAAATATAAGAAAATTTTATGGTATCAAATCAAAAGAATATTTAACATCTGTTGGCCCAGAGCAGGTCATAAGTAATATGGTTCTTGGAAATCTTTCAACTCTTAGTGAATTATTATCAGAGGGAAAAAGTGGATCACTCTTTTATTTTACGAGTAATGGGAAGTATATAATCAAGACGGTACGAAAAAAAAAGAAAAAAAAAAAAAAAAAGAAAAAAAAAAAAAAAAAAAAAAAAAAAAAAAAAAAAAAAAAAAAAAAAAGAAAAAAAAAAGAAAAAAAAAAGAAAAAAAAAAAGCATGATATCATATGTGTGTGTTTGTATATATATTTTTTTTTTTTTTTTTTTTTTTCCCTTTATATGTGCAGGTTTGTCGAAATATTCATAATTTATCGAAAAAACTGTTACCTAAATATTATGAACATATCAAGAAAAACCCAGATTCGTTATTAACACGTTTATATGGAATCCACTCTATTAAATATCAAAACAATTTAGGAAGTAAGATTAAAAGGAAGATAAACAAATATAAATAAAATATATGTATATGTTATATGTATATGTTATATGTATATGTTATATGTATATGTTATATGTATATGTTATATGTATATGTTATATGTATATGTTATATGTATATGTTATATGTATATGTTATGTGTTATATGTTATGTGTTATATGTTATATGTATATATTATTTATTTATTTTATGTTTTATTTTTTAGGGAAGAAGAAGAAAATTTATTTCATCGTCATGAATAATTTTTTTTCCTCCATTGTGGAGATACATAGAAGATATGATATAAAAGGAAGCTTAGTAGGGCGAACAGTTCCAGAAACCAAAAGAGAAGATCATACCATAGCATTAAAAGATGTAGATATTGATGAATTAGGTGATATAATAAATATCGGACCAGAAAATAAAGAACGATTACTTAAAGTTCTGAAAGCAGATGCTGATTTTTTAAAAGAAAATATGTTATTAGATTATTCGTTACTTTTTGGGATACATTATAGAGAATTATCTAAAGATGTAGTGAATTGGGAAGAAACTAAAACAAGCCAAATTAATCATATTTATGATTGCAAGGGAAATTGCATAGCATCAAGACCTTTCCATCAGGTGAGAAAACACGAAGAAAATTATATATATATGTATGTATTAATATATATGTTTATTTATTTATATATTTTTTCTTTTTTTTTTTTTATTATAGTGTGATTATGGGGGTATCATCAGTATGGATAAAAAGAAAATTTTTTTTTTTGGAATTATAGATATTTTTACCAAATGGAGGTAAGAAAATTGAGAAATTATTATTATTACATTGTATAAGCTATATAAATTCTGTTTATGTTATAATATATATATATATATATATATATATATTTATTTATTTATTTATTTATTTATATATGTTTATTTATTTTCATTTTTATTCCTTTTTAATAATTGAAGCATTAAAAAAAAATTCGAACATACCTTCAGAACAATACAGTAAGTTTAAAAAAAAAAAAAAAAAAAAATAATGAAATAAATATGTGTAATATATATGTGTGTATATTATTATATACATGTGTATATATATTTATTGTGCTTTTTAATTTTTTGCACGTTTGTAGAAAATTTGATGGAAAAAATATTTCTTGTATTCATCCCAATGCTTATGCAAGTAAGTTAAAAAAAAAAAAAAAAAAAAAAAAATATGTACATGAAAAAATATTCTTAATTCGGCATATTTTTTTGTATATAATTATAAAAGTATATTGACTTCATATACATGTATATAATCACTTATATATAATGAATAAGCAATAGACCCATATATATATATATATATATATATATATATATATATATGTATGTATATTTATATATGTATATTTATTTATTATTTTTTATTTTTTTTTGTAGAACGTTTTGTTACGTTTATAGAAAATCATATGAAATGATTTGCCTATATTTTTCATAAGGATTATGATTATTAACGAAATAATTTTTAACATGTTAAAAATTATGTTGTAAACTTATCCTTCTGAAGATAAAAAAAAAAAAAAAAGCAGAAAATATTTCCTTTTTTTAAACATTTTTATAATTAATAACTTCTTTTTTTCCACCTTTATTATTATAATTATATTTTTATTAGTATATGATTTAAAAAAAAAAAAAAAATTAAAAAAAGAATGGTCTTTCTTTCTTTCCTTCCTTTTTTTTTTTTTTTTTTTTTTTTTTTTATTTAAAGTTTTTAAAAATTAATTATTTTATATGTGCTTATTACATTTTTTAATGTGAACATATATTTTATATATTTATGACGAATTAATAATTGTTTTATTTTCTTTTTTTTCATCATTTTTTTTTTTTTTTTCTTTTTTTCATCATTTTTTTTTTTTTTTTTTTTTTTTTTTTTTTTTTTTTTTTTTTTTTTTTTTTTTTTTTTTCATCATTTTTTTTTTTTTTTTTTTTTATTTTTTGTTATTTTCTTTTTATATTGAAATTAATATTGGTTTTTTTTTTTTTTATTCCTTTATTTTATTTTTATGTTTTTATCATTATCGTATTTATTTTGTCGTAAAATAATATTTGGAATATAAAAGAAGAAACATAAGTATTAATAGTAGTATAAATTGAAGTATACCTATATAATATATATATATATATATATTATGGATAATTTATTTTATATAACATTTAAAGGATATAATAAAATGTCTACTTCATATCTGTAACGTTATAATAAAAGAATGGGAGTGGGGAGAAATAAAAGTACAATAAAATATTGAGTATCTACATAAATAAATAAAAAAACATTTAATTTTTTACAAGAACAACATTTTATTTACGTATAAATTTTGCAACAGTTTCTCATCATATATATTTACGACTAGGTCGTAAAAATAAAAGAAATTAAATAGGTTCTTTTTTTTTTTTTTTTTAAATAGTTATATGTATGTTTAATCATATGAAGAGCATAAAATTAATGATATATTAGTAGACAAATAGAAAAAAAAAATAATAATAAAATAATAATAATAATACATATATATATATATATATATATATATATATATATTTGTGTGTCCTTTCATGTAGATCAAATGATATCACGAGCTCATATATTCCATATAGTTTATATATACAGACATAAAGTAAAAAAATTTATATATACATATAATATATATGTTTAAAATGTTAAGTATATTTAAATGTTCATATATAAAAAAAAAAAAAAAATTAATTTTAATTATATGTCTCTTTGAATTTACATGAACACTGTGCAGGTGAAATAAATATAAATATATATAATGAATATACTTAATGTAACTTTGTGTGACTTTTTTTTTATTTTTAGCTATTTGGTATTATATGTACATATAATTTTTTTTTTTTTTTTTTTTTTTTTTGGCTATTCGGTAATATATATATATATATTTTTTTTTTTTTTTTTCCTTTCTTTACTCGACGTCCGTGTTTGATGTGGGTATAGTATTTGTTTCATCGAGTAATTCCGATTTTAACTGCCAGAATTGTAAAGTATTATCTTCACTTGTTGATCCAATAAACATTTTTAATTTTTTGTGGTGATTCCAGTTAAAGTCTGTTACGGGTTGAGTATGTCCCCCGTGTGAGAAAATTAATTCAGATGGACCATCAGATAAATCAATATCATCAAGTTCTTCTCCTATTTTATTTAAATCATAAACATTAATAAAGCGATTATTACTAGCGGAAGCAAGTATGGAAACATCATTTGGTGAAAAGTTAAGTCTAATGATAGCTTCTTTGTGTGCGTTAATAATATGTTGAGGTTCATGAAATTTTTTCAAATCCCAAACTTTTATTTTTCCATTATCACTTCCTGAAGCAAAAAGTCCATTAAATGTATTTAGAGCAACTGTATTAACAGGAACTTGTTGTCCTAAAGTTTGTTGAGCTGGTTCGTTTGATTTAATTCTAAAATCGAATATTAATATATATCCATTATCTGCACAGGCTAAAATTAGGTTTGGATCATTAGTTGGAGAAATATCATTAACAGGAGATTTATATTGTACTTTATAAAATGG
>LT990230.1:344667-381665 GCA_900257145.2 Plasmodium billcollinsi
CATTTAATTGTTGAATTAAATACAAGTGAAGAAAGAAATATGAAATTACCAAACTTATCACAAATAGCAACAGTATGTGGAGTTACAACAAATACATTAAAAACAACATTCAAAGAATTATTAAATGCAGCAGAATATATAATCCCTAAATATTACCTATCCGAAGATAATCCAAAATTATCCATACTTAAGCAAAAATATCTTAGTGACGACAAAAGGAAAAAAAACTAACCTTGATAGATGTATTAAATGTATGATAATATATGAAATAAAACACATAAACAATATATATATATATATATATATATATAATATGACATTTATATTTTTATATAAAAACCCGTTGTTTAATGTTTAACCTTGGGCATATAATCATTCTAATACAGAAACGTATTAACCATAAATATTCCGTTCTATGATATATTCAACATCCCAATTTTGTTAAAAAAAAAATTAAAAGTTAATAAATAATTATGTTATTTATAAAATATTTACATGTCTATAAATAAATAAATAAATATATATATATATATATATGTGTGTGCATGTATGTATATACTTTAAAAATGTTGGCATTAACATTTCATAAATTGAATTTTTTTTTTTTTTTTTTTTTATAATTAATAAAGTACATATGCTATTTATTTCATCAAACTGTTAAAAAAATATATATATATATATATATATATATATATAATATATTATGCATATGAACTATTGTATTTATTTTGTTTTGTTTTGTTTAATTTTTTTTTTTTTATGCACCCTCCATTTTTCTAATTAAACCATATTTTATTTACTTAAACACACAAAAAAAAGTTATAATAATTATTTATGTCATTTGTATAGACGTGTAATATATATATATATAACCATACATATAAAATATGTATCACACATCTGTTGCATATCATATATATGAGAGAACCCAATTTTTTATAATACTTAGATTGTTATCATATTGTTGTAAGTCGTTATTTTCTATTTCTTGTAATACACTCGCGTTAGGGAAGTGTTCCAATATATCTTCTTTTATAACTTGAAAAATTTCACATTCAATATTATTTTTAATTTTTTCTTTAGTATAATTTCTTTTTTCTAAACGTTCATATAAATAATTTGTTTGTATTGTTAACAAAAATATTTTATCTATTATATTTATATCTTTAACAAAATTAATATCATGAAAATCAATTATATACCCCCCTTTTTCTAATTTATATTTTTTTAAGTACTCATTTAATAAATCCTCACTATAAATACTAGCATCTAATTCATCATCATATTCTTTATATAATCTTTCTTCTTTTATAATATTAGATAAATTTAAATGTGTCATTTTAATACCTTCCATATCATTTCTTTTTCTAAGTTCCTTATTTATTATTTCTTTTAATTCTTCACAAAGAGTACTTTTACCAGATCCGGGAACGCCCGTAATTATTATATTCGGCACTTTTCTTTTCATCATGAAAAGGAATCTTTTAGATATTTTATATGTTCTATATATTACAAGTTAGTAAATATAAATATATATATATATATATATATAATATTATGTTTATTTTATTTTATTTTATTTTATTTTTCTTGTTATCAAAATGATGGTTCTTTAATACATAAAAAATAATATATAGAATATTCAAAAAGTTGCTTTGTTTTTGTTTTATATTTATCAAGTTTATAATAATGTATATATTCAATTATGTATACAAAAAAAAAAATAATCAATATATATATATATATATATATATATATATATATAATATTACATATAATTTAAATAATTTGAAAATTTTATTATATAAGAAAAAAACACAAGGGAGAAAAGAAAAAGATAAAGATGAAGAAGAAAAAAAAAAAAAAAAAAAAAATTAATATATACATACCTACATATATAATAGTACCAAATGTTACTAAGAAAAAATTAATTAATTTCTTATTAAATTATAAAAATTAGCTTGTAATAACGAATCTGTTTATATACATTTATAATGTATCCATATCTACATTATATGCATAAAAAAAATATTTAACAAGGACATATTTGTATTTTAAAAAAAAAAAAAAAAAAAAACTGTCCCAAGGGGAAAAATATATATTTTATTTTTCTTATATTTTTGTTCTTCTAATTATCCTTTTATTATCATTTCATTTTTATATTTTTATTTATAAATATTTTGGTTACGAATTTTTGATGTTGTAAGGTGTATATAAATAAATATAAATATAAATATATATTATATATATATATATATATATATATATAATATATATAGGATGATACGTGTGGGTATATAAACATATATATAATATTTAAATATACCTTCATTATGCATTTAATAATTATTATTTCTTTGACGTGATCGAAACATTTATACCCTTTAACTGTTCTTTTAAATCTTCAATTTGTTTTTCTTTTTGATTAATTATGGTAGATGATAATTCAAAGAAATCCTGTTAAAAAAGAAGAAAATACAAGGACGAACATAATCCATCATGAACACTAAAATGTGTATATTATAAATATATATAAATATATATACACATATATATATATACATATATATATATACATATATATATATATATTACGATCTATTCTTGTGTACCTGTAGTTCTTCCTTCTCTTGCAACAATACCTTGTTAGTATAAAAAAGATACAGAAAATTTTTCATCTTTTCGTCTTTTATTTTTATAGGTAAGTCTTTTATTAAATTGTTTGTCTGAAGAATGTTGAGTTTTAGCTGATGGTCCATCCTGGTTTTCTGAAATAAATAGCAAATATAAAAATCACAAAATATATAAATAAATATATATATATATATTATATACACATTTCATGTGGTTACATTTTCTTGTAACACTTTTATATCATCATCCGATATTTCGTGTGTCCCAATTTCTTTATTCTGTATCAACTTCCTCTCTATATCCAATATTATCATTTTTATTTTCTTACGTTCATTTAATAGCTTCACGTACACACACAAACACACAAAAAAAAAAAAAAAATAAAATAAAATAATAATAATTAATAAATAAACAAATAAATAAATAAACAAATAAATAAACAAATAAATAAACAAATAAACAAATAAATAAACAAATAAACAAATAAATAAACAAATAAACAAATAAATAAACAAATAAATAAACAAATAAACAAATAAACAAATAAATAAACAAATAAACAAATAAACAAACAAATAAACAAACAAATAAACAAACAAATAAACATATTTAACTACAACTATTCAATAACATAACCAAATTTGTGATATAATAGGTAACCATTATGGATAATAATTTCTAATATGTTGCCTTTAAAAAAATAAAATAAAAATATTGTACAAATATTTCTCTACATATGTTTAATTACTTTTGTTAATTCGTTTTTCCATTTTTCTAGGACGTCGTCATTATCTTTATCATCAGTACTTTCCTTGAAAATAAACAAAATGAACATATGCACATATATATATATATATATGTATATATTTATTTATTTATTTATATTTATATTTACTTATATATATTTATCATATACCTTCAGCTGGGCATATTTTTTTTTTAAATCATCCAACTTTTTCTTTATTTGAATATGATTCTTATCATGGTTGTGCACCATACTTTTGAACCCTTCTATTTGTTTTTTATATTCCTCATTTAATGTTTTTAAATTTTTAGATATATTTACATATTCTTGCAACTTTAATTGAAAGTTTTTATTATCCATAAATAATTTCTCATTCATCATTTTAAGATTGTTTACTTCTTCTTTATATTTGGCTAGTTCTTCATTGTGCTTATTTGTTAACATATCATCTTCTAATTTTGTACTATTATTATCATTATTGTTATTATTATTATATTCGTTGTGATTAAAATGATCATCCACAATGTTGTGCTCTTCATCATTATTGTTATTATTAATCCCTCCAGATTCATTATTATTTATTCCACCCTCATGTGTATCACACATTTTCAAACGCTGGTTCTCCTTTTTTAGCAATGCTATTATATGTATTAACTCCTCCTTTGAATAATTCTTTTCATAATCTTTCAATTGATCATAATAATCATAATTAGTAGAATTAGAATTCATATAACCATGCATCTTATCTTTTTCATTTAATTGTTCTTTTAAAAACTCTATTTCGTTTTTTAATTTTTCTATTACATCAATATACATTGTTAAATGATGTTTAACAACTATCGAATTAGATGTAACGACATTCTTTATATTTTTTGCTCTGTTTGCATATTTTAATGTATTATGTGTATCTTCATAAGATAAATGTGATGGACTTATATTTGCTATCATAACTGTTTTACAATTACCTCCTAAGGAATCTTTCAATAATCTTGTTAACTTACTATCTCGGAAAGGTATAAAATTAGATTTGCTATTTCCTTTACTTCTAAGAACTAATGCATTTATTACATTTCCTAAGGCTAGCAATGATCTATTAATATTTGCACCTTCTAACATTCTCATTCCTTTATTATTTGTTTGACTAGCTCTTTCACTACCAGCTAAATCAATTACACATAATTTCCCTCTTTTTGTTTGTTGATATACACCTTGACCCTTTTCAGTTTCCTCAACAATCACTTGTAATACACCATGACTTCTTGAACTTGTTTTATTTGCATCTGTGGGTTCTTGTGTTCGATTCCTATTCCCTGTATGAATGAGTTCCATTATTTCTTCTACTGATGTTGTACATACTTCAAAAATATTGGAAACGGTTACTCCTTTGATAGGATCTTCTCTTACATCTAAATATTCACTTGAAGGATTTAATAAATCACATATATTTTCATTATATATTTCAATAAATGAACATTTGACTTTATATTCATTCATTATTTCCAACATTTTTATTCTTTCAAATAAATCTTTTAGAATCATCATCATAATACCTGGTTCATTCTTATA
The DNA here is from genome assembly GCA_900257145.2 of Plasmodium billcollinsi. Taxonomy (NCBI): domain Eukaryota; phylum Apicomplexa; class Aconoidasida; order Haemosporida; family Plasmodiidae; genus Plasmodium; species Plasmodium billcollinsi. Next base: position 349,613 of record LT990230.1, read on the forward strand.
ACCAATTATTGTATGTGTTTTACCAGCACCTGTAGCACCATAAGCAAATACTGTTGAGTTGTATCCTTTTATTACTGCATCTATTAAACATTTTACACTATTATTATATACATCTTCTTGAGAACTATTTTCATCAAATACATAATCAAATACATATTTCTTTTCTCTACTTCGATTCTGTCTTAATACATTATCAGTATTATCAGATGGATCTAATAATACTACCATTTTGTTTTCTAAAATCTTTATTACATTTTTTGCTCCATCATTCTTTTCACTAATACTCATAGGTCTACATCTAATAACCACGTTCATATTATATGTTATATCCTTTTCACCAGATGGGTTCTTTTCATTTTTATTATTCTTTACACATATATTATTAGTTAATATTCCATTCTGATGAACAGGAGACGAACTATTACCACCATGATTATTACTAGACTCATGAACATGAATGTGATTATTCATACTAACATTATTATTTACCGTAACATGGTTATTCACATTAACATTATTATTATTATTATTATTATTATTATTGATTTGACTAACATTCATCTTCTGATCAACTCTAGCAGTTGTGCTGCTGTCACTATTCCTTTTTGTAATCTTTGGAGTTTTGATATTTTCATTAGTTTTACTTTTTACTTTAACCACCTTAGGAATATTTATCGCGCTTTTGTTTTGACACACCTTACTAACATTTTTAGGAGATTTTATCTTTACTGTATTTACTTTTGTATGTTCTATCTTTGTAAATTCATTTTTACATATTTTTAAAGACGACCCTACCTCTTCTTCCTTTGTTAATAAATTTGTATTTACTATCTTGGTTTTCATTGATTGTAAAGCGGGAGAACTCATTTTACTTCTATCACCTGAATTTGTTGGACTAATATTATTTATATGACATCTTGTGGGCATATGTTTATAGATACTGTTATGTTTATCCATATCATCATTATTATTTTCATCCCCACCTACATTATTATATTTATAATTATTATTATCATCCATATATATTTCATTATTAATATTATCCATATATATGTCATTGTTAATATTATCTACATATAGCTTATTATTAATATTATCTACATATAGCTTATTATTAATATTATCTACATATAGCTTATTATTCATATTATCTACATATAGCTTATTATTCATATTATCCACATTTATCTTATTATTCATATTATCCACATTTATCTTATTATTCATATTATCCACATCCATCTTATTATTCATATTATCCACATTTATCTTATTATTCATATTATCCACATCCATCTTATTATTCATATTATCCAAATCCACCTTATTATTCATATTATCCACATCCATCTTATTATTCATATTATCCATATCCATCTTATTATTCATATTATCCAAATCCACCTTATTATTCATATTATCCATATCCATCTTATTATTATCTTGATCTGCACATGAAACCTTTGAAGAATCATTACTATTATATAAATGAAAAAAATTTGAATTATGCTCCATAGGAACTTGATATTTCTCAAAATTATCAATGAACATCGTTTCATTAGAACCCATTTGTTCTACATAATCCAATGCAGGAAAACGTTCATTCGATATATTTGTATTTCCTAGGGTCATAATATTGTCATTAGATAAATAATTAATATATGGACTAGTTTCTATATTTTTCATTTCTTCATGAACAATTTGATTTTGTATTCCTTCTATAATATTTTCATTACTTGTCATATTTAATTTATTAAAATCTATTAAATTATTTTCAATATTACAAAAACTCTTTTTCATTTTATCCCATTCGTTAGAAGATATATTTTTTTTTTTTGAACTTGATTTATTCCATATATTAATCATAGAAGTTTCTTTATACTGATTTAAATTTAACGGACTTATATCATCTCTTATATTCAAATCATTTGTATTTATCTTTACGTGTTCTAATATATTTTTTGTTTCTTTTTTCCCTAGCTTTTCGTCTCCTTCCTTTACATCTAAGTTTTTTTTATTAGATGACAAAAACATTACTGTTGTGGGTTCAATGTTAGATATCAAATTTTGAGATTCATTCAAATTTTCTAAATTAAATTCTTCTGTATATTCATTTGATATACAATTTGAATTTTTTTTCTCATTAATACAATTTGAGACTTGTACATTTCTTTGATCACTGATGGATACTTTATTATTTATATTTAGTACTTCTTTGTTATTTTCGATATCCTTACTAATTGTAACCTCATTTTTATTAATACCGATTCCATTTTGAGGTAAGCAGCTAGCCAATAAAATATTTTTAAGAAATTGAGCTTTTTCTATATTACCCCCAAAAGATGTGTCCTTAAACAAATTGTGAAGAGATTCTAGATTTTTATTAGAAGCCAATTCTGAATACATTTTGGATAAATTTTTTTGAAATGATAAATTATTAGTTGAAGATATAGATTGCATAGAGTTGTTAAACATTTTAATATCTTTCATTAGTTCATCTACTGGATTATTACTTGATTCATCTTTAACTTCTTTAAATTGATCATTTGAATTTTCATTTTTATTTTTATATATGTTATCAGAATGAGTATGAGTATGATCAATGTGCATATTATAATGATTATTACTATCAATATGTATATTCTCATTAATTATATGATTATTGTCGTTACTTATTAGTATATTCATTTTTTCTGGGGTTACTTGATGATCTATAAAATTTATACTTTGAATATTCTCCTCAATATTATTATAAACATTATTTTCAATATTATTATTATCATCATTATTATTATCATTCATTACATAATTATGATTATTTCCTATAGAAATGTCTTCCTTATTTATCTCTTTATGTATTACTCTCTTATACTCATTTTTTTCACCTCCTTTCATAGAAATATCTGATGAAAACATATATTCACCTGTCATCTCTTCATTCTCATTTTCTGTAGTTCTATTAGATATTAATACATCTTCTATATTAGAACTTACGGAATAATCTACATTTTTAATATCACCAAAATTATTTTCCTCATCTTTTTCTACCCACTCATTCTCTTCATATGTGTCTATTCTTTTCTTATTACCACTTTCCATTTTATATAACTCATAATGTTTTAAAAAAAATATTATATATATATATATATATATATATATATATATTTATTTATTTATTTATTTATCTTAATAATGTGAAAATATTATGTAATAAAAAGAAATTATTCATAACTGGGAAATTTAAACGTAAACATAAAATATATACATATATATATATATATATATATAAATTTTTTTTTTTTTTTTTTTTTTTTTTTTTTGACAATAATAATATATATGTGCAATTAGTATTTCTATTGATAATAGTGTGTAGTACCTTTTTTTTTTTTTTTTAAAGGATATGAACTTCAAAAATAAAAGGTGAAAAAAAAAGATCTCATAAATGTAATAATATATAGCATGAAATAAACGATATTACATGAAATACATATATATATATATATATATATATATATATATATATATATATATTCATTTTAATTATATTATTTTCTTTTATAACTTTTTAAAAATATATTTTCTAAATATGTTCATAATATAAAATGATAATGGAATATAATATATATATATATATATATGTTGTGTGTCTTTTGTTATTCTTATTTATAAGTAATACATTTCTTCTTTATTAAAAAATATTTATTTTATAATATATATATATATATATATATATATAATACATAACAATAACACTTCTTTTTGTTTTATAATTTTTAACATTTATAAAATATATTATTCATTATTACTAAATAATAATAAATATAAACAAATACACATAAAATGTATTATATATATATTATATTATTCATTTAATATAAATATATATGTATATATGTATGAAGGGGGAAAAAAAAAAAAAAAAAGTATAAGGTATGTATAACTACACACTTATATATAATCTAATTTTTTTTTTTTTTCTTGTGAAAAAAATTAGAAAATTAGACAGATAAGAATAACATATAAATGCTCATCTCTATATTAAAAAGTTTACAATATATTATATATATATATATATAATACACGTATCAATAATAGAAAAGAGTTTAAGAATATATACAAAGAAATAAAACATATATATTATATTTTTATATTCTTATAACATTTTAATAGGATATTTTGCTTTGTATAAGTTTTTTCTTCTTTTTTATTTTTTATTATAATGAAAAAAAAAAGAAAAAAAAACAAGACGTGCATTGCTTGTGCATAAAACGGTTTCAAAAAAAAAAAAAAAAAATATACACATATATATATATATATATATATATATATCATGAATGAATACTAAAGGCATATATATATATATATATTCTTATTCATTTCATGAACCTAAAGTAAGTCCTATCTTTCAAATAATATATCTATATATATCTACATCTATATATATATATATATATATATATATATATATATATATATATGTATGTATAACATAAAGTAGAGTAATAACATTAATAGTAATATTCATTTATAGACAACAACATATTTCTAAAAATATTAAGATATAAAAACAAATGAATATAAATATATGTAGGCACATAACAGTATGTACATTATATATAAGAATAAGAGAAATATGTTCTTATACACTTTGACGATAATATGCTTTAACTATATATATTATATTACCCTTTTTATTATATATTGTGTTTTAAAAAAAGAAAAAGCAAAATTACATTTAATTTCATTTTCAAGATATAAAATTTATGTAAAATATAAATTAGAACACATATAAAATTATTGAAATTGTACAGACATAAATGTAAAAATAAACCAAATGAATATATTCATGAATACATAAATGAATACATCAATATATGTTTATATAAAAATACCATAACGACAAGTAGGAAATAGAAGAAATGGAAAAAATATATACATAGAAACTTAATGACATATTATATATATATATATATATATATAATAATAATAATAATAAATTTATTTCAAATAATATATAATGTTGTCATAAATAAATATATATTTATATAATTACTTCAAACAGAATAAAAATATATCTCCTATTCACATATGGAGAAAATATACAATTTTCATTATATCTTTTATTTGTATAAAAAAAAAAAAAAAAAAGAAAAGCAAATTTATGTTATTAAAAGAAAATTATTATATATGATATATAAGTTATATATTATATATTTGTGTATATAATATAAACAAAATGTATAATTGTTAAAATATTTTTTTTTTTTTGAAAATAATGAAAAAATTTATAAGCACATATTTTTATTATATAAATATTATATATGTGTACATTAACATATTTGTATTACTCTTTTTTTTTTTTTTTTTTTTTGACAAATTGTTATTTAACTAAAGTTTAAAAATCATTTGGAATATATTAAATAAAAAGAACGAATGTTACATATAATTAAAAAAAAAGGAATAACAAAAAAAAAAAAAAAAAAGGATAAGTTTTTGAAAGGATTATTAAATATATATACATATATATATATATATATATTATTATTATTATTATTATATGTTTGTATTTATTTTATATTTCTTTTTATTTCCTTTGCAAACTTTCCTTATACTTTTCGAGCTCTTCAAATCTCAAATCTTTAACTTTTAAAACTTTTCCAAAACTGAACATAAAAAAAAAATAATAAAGATATATGTATACACACAAATATGATAATACATATAGCTACATTTATATATTATTAACAAGTCATATGTTCAGGTAAAAATATAAATAAAATAAATAAATAAGATATTATATATATATATTTCTTATTTATTATTCATTTATGATATAGACAAAAATATATACATACATATATAGTAAAATATTATGACCAAGTCATAATTATTTTACAATTTTCCTAGTTGATCATAATTTTTTTTTTTTTTTTTTTTTTTTTGAAAAAACCTTTGTAAAGGGCATTGTGGCTGGTTAATTATTCCATGAAAATATTTCCACATCTTAGGACAAATATTTTCCATTTTTTCAATATGATTACTTGTGATTTTATTCTTAAAATATTAATAGAAAATAAAATAAAAGAAAACAAAACAATACATAAATAATATATAAATAATAAATATATACATATATATATATATATATATATATATATATATATATATATGTTTATATCATTTTCTTTTGAGTAATAAATTACTTTTTAATTATTTTTCTTACCTTACACATAAAACATTCTTTAGTATTTTTATATTTTACGATATACTGATTCATAAAGATATCGAAAGTATTCAATTTATTTTTCATTTTTATAACCTTATTACTTTCCATTTTTTTAATTTTTTTTTTTTTCTCATTTAAGTCATATTGAAATATGCATTATTCAAAAAAAAAAAAATAAATAAATAAATAAAAATAAAAAATAAAGATCCTGATTTGTAAAACATATTTATAATTATAACTAAATTGAATATTATTTTATATATTTTATAAATCCTTTCTTATATATATTTATATATATATATAATTAAATAAAAAAAAAAAAAAGAACCTGCACATATATATATATATATATATATATATTTATTGATTTTAACCCATAATTATTTTTCTATATATAATAAAAGGTATAATATTTTAATGTGTATAATATTTGTATATTTTGATTATAACTAATTTATTTCATTTTATATTTTTCCATTAATATATATATATATATATATATATATACATATATATGTGTGAAGTTCAAAATATGTAATTGTGTATGGATTTTTTTTTTTTTTTTTTTTTTTTTTGTTTATATGATATTAATCCATTTGTCATGGAAAAAAAAATAATAGTATTACTATATACAGTATTACATGAATTTAATATATATATGTGTATGTAATTTTTTTTGAATGCTCGTAAAAAAAACAAAAGAAAAGAATACTTGATTGTGAATGAATAAATGTACTGTCACATGTTTATATATGATGATGTTTATGTTATTATAAACATAAAGATACAAGAGAATGTAACTTTCATATATATATTATTTAATCAATTCGATATATATAAAAGTTTAATGGTTGTAAGACTGCATTACATCGTTCTTCAATATTTCTGTAGGATCCTTTTGTCTTAACATATCTTCCTGCGAAATATATTTGTATATCTTTATTTATAGTATCTTTCATGTATTGTTTTTCTTGTGTAACTAGATCGGAGATTGTTAGATTAGTATGTTGTTTATTAAGTAAAACTTTAGTTTTTAGAATATTATGTTCAACGTTGAATTGTTTTTCTTGATCATCTTTATTTAGAGGTTTTATATTTTTTTGATTATTTTGTTCGTTTTCAAAATAGGTTTGAAAAGATTTCCTATACGAATTTTGATATGCGATTAAAATCATATCAGTTAATGATATATTAAAATTTGGAGTATATGTAACTTCGAATGTTGATTTGTTATGACTATTATGATTATTTTTTTGGGATGCCTTAATAATTTGCATATGGTCCATGTTATTTTTTTTGTTATTAAATTGAAGAGATGTATTATTAACCCACTTTTTTAATTCGTTTAACCTTTCACATACTTGTGTATTTAGGAAATTCGTTAATGTTCTGAAATGAAATGTATTTGTAATAACATTAGGTGAGATATATTTACTATTTATATTTTGAAAATTTGAAAAAAGATGAATTTTTTTATCTGCAAAAATTAGAATATCGTCTACGAATGGATCAAATATGTATAACTTATCATTTGATGAATTTTTATATGAATTATATTTTTCATTGTAGTGTGATTGTGTATTTTGATGTGTATGTGTATTTTGATGTGTATGTGTATTTTGATGTGTATGTGTATTTTGATGTGTATGTATATTTTGACGTGTATGTATATTTTGATTTTTATTTTGATGTTGATTAATATTGTTGGTGATACTATTATTAGAGAATCCATTTGATGAAGTTGCTGATATAGATATGTTTGTAAAAGATATATTAAATAGAGTCATAATATATAAAAGTTTGATACAAAAAGTTTTAAATTTATTAATATTTTTATATTCATAGGGTACTAATATATACTTTGGTAAATCTAAATCATTATAATAAGAATATTTTCCCCATAAATGTACATTTTTAAAAAAAAATTCATTCATATAGAAAAAGGAAAAAAGATAATTAATAATTTCAGAAAAGAAATGTTTAGAATATATATATTTATATGTTATAACACCAAATTGTTCATTTACAAAATTATCTTTAATTTTTTGTACTTGGTTTTTTTTTCTTTGGAAATAATTACTATGACTATTATTAATTAATATATATTGAATATGAGAATTTGTATTTAAATGAATTGTTATAATAAATAAATATACAACATAATAAAGTGTTTTTTGTAAAGAATAACTTAATATATTTTTTTGTTGATATTCCATATTATCACAAAAACATAAGAAATCTAAACAATAACTTAATTTACAAAAATCAAAATCATTAAATGGTATACTTAATAAATTATCATATATATAATAATATGATTGTGAATAATTATATTCATTAGCTAAATTAATATAAAAAAAATCATGACAATCTTGTAATAATTTCTTTGTTATTTTTTTATTCTTATTTTTTACATAAATCATATTTAATAGTTCTATATAATTATTATTAGCATCTTTATAAAACAAGTAAGAATTTAGCAGTTCCATATTTATTATAACAACTTTTTTGCTTTTATTAGAATCATCATATATATTATTAATACTAGTTGTATATGCATTATTTTGTGTGCAGCTAATATTTTTATATCTTAACAAATGATTTTCTTCATTTTCTTTAGGTACACAAAAACCAGATGTACTGTTATTATTTAGTAAATGTGTTGTATTTCTTGAACCTATACTTAAAAAATATATAGTGTTTAATATTGATCGTATATCACTTTTACATATATCTATTAATTTATTTATAGCTTCATTATTAATTTTTATATTTTCTTTATCACAAATATAATTGATTCGTATTTTTAACATCTCTATATTAATATTTTCAACAATAACAACTTTACTAATTTTTCTTAATTCCTTTAAACTTTTATGATAAATATCATTACATATACAAATGATAGGTCTTTTTATAATGCTCTTATTTTTTTTATCTTTTTTATTTAAAAATTTCATTATACTATCAATATTCTGATGTGTACTAGATAATCCATCAATTTCATCTATGATACATAAATTTGGTTTAGAAATAACAGAATTAATACATACAACAGATTCTATAAATGGTATGAGTGTTTCTTTATTTCTATCATCACTACCATTTATTTCTATAACATTAAATTTAAAATGATTAGCAATAACATATGCTAATGTTGTTTTTCCTTTTCCTGATGAACCTCCTAATAACAAAACTCTTTCAAAATCATTATCTTTCACTTGTTCTTTTTTAACATCATTATATGCATTCATATTTTTTTCATTTTTTATTTGATCATTCCATTTCTTTAACCATGATAAGACTTCAAGATTGATTGATTCATCTGTTAATAATTCAGAAAAATATTTAGCTCGATATTTTTCTACAAAATTTATATTCTTGTTATTATTATTATTATTATTATTATTATTGTTGTTGTTGTTGTTATTATTATCATTATCTTTTTTTTCTCTATTAATATTTGAAGAAAAGGTGTTGTATATATTTGGATTAGATTCTTTTAATTTATTTTTTATGATATCATATTTTGATTTGTCTCCAACATTTATATTATTATTATTATTATTATGATTATAATTATCTGTTTGTGTTTTTCTTTTGTCTTCCTCCTCCTTTATTTTTTCCTTCTCATGTTTTTTTTCTTGTTCTTTTTTCCTTTTGAGCTCAGCAATAATTTTATCTTCTTCTTTAATTTGTATTAACAATTCTTCTAATAATCTCCTAAAATCTTTATTATTTTTTCTTAATAAATTCTTATGACCTGATGGATGTTCCTCATTTGGGGTTTCTACAAATGTATTCACATTATCAGGATTTATATTATTTGTTCTATCGTCTTTCCTTTTTTGTATATACATAGGAGGATAATTGTTGTTACAATCATATATTTTAATAAAATCATCAATATCTTCATTACTATTTAGTAATTTCTTTCTTTCTTTTCTTTTTTGTATACTGGTTTCTTCTTTTTTAAAAAATATATCTTCATTTAATAAATTATTCTTATACACATATTCTCTTAAGAATATATAATCATTAAAAATATAATTGTTTGAAAATTTATTATCTATTATACCTTTATGGAAGTGACTCAAAAGTAAAATCTCGTTATTTCCATAATTTCCCCTTTTATTAACATTATTATTATAATTATTATTATGTATGTTTTCATTTCGTCTTTTCTTTTTCTTATTTAATAATAGTTCATATTCTTCGTATATATCAAATTTATTTTTATCTCTTATATTTTTTTCTTTATCAATTTCTTCATTTAGGATATAGTCGAATCCGCTTAAATCGTCTGCATAGTTTGCATTCCCATCCATCAGTTTGAAAGTAAGAAATGTGTAGCAAGAAATGTGTAGCAAGATATGAGTAGCAAGAAATGAGTAGCAAGAAATGAGTAGCAAGATATGTTTATAGTTGCTTCAGTGGATGTGTATGGTGGTAAACAAGCAAGCGAATAAATAAATAAATAAACATATATATATATATATATATATATATATATATATATATATGTGTGTGTGTCTACTGTTTGATATAGTTTACTATTCCCTTGCCTTACGAAATAAGATATTTTTACAATATATCAATCTCGGTAGGAAAGTAAATATATAAATAAATAAATAAATATAAATATATATATGTACACATTAATGTTTTTTTTTATGTTTTTCTCCCTTATAATGTATAATGTAGAAAGTGCTTTTTTTTTTTTTTTTTTTTTTCATAAGACATAAAAATGTATATGAAATATATATATATATATATATAATGTATTTATATATTTATATATTTATATATTTAGGAAACTTCTTTTTCTTAATTCCGTCAAAAAAAAAAAAAAAAAAAAAAAAAAAAGGACAATCGAGAAAAAAAAATTATATATTCAATTAAATTTCTATATCACATGGAAATATATAAAGGAAAAAATTACAAGTATGAAAGTAATCAAATGTAGTAATGTATAATACGCACACACATATATATATATACATATATATATTATTTATTATTATCATTTAAAAACGTTGTGCAAATGTTATGTATATACCTTATTTTAACTTGCCCATATTGTATCTATATATTCTGTATGTTCCTTATAAAAAAAAAAAAAATAAATAATCAAAAAAAAGTAAATAAATACTAAGCACAATACTATTAAATGGATATAAACATATATGTATATATGAATATATGTATATATAAATATATGTATATATAAATAACGTGTACATATTAATATATTCACAAATGATAAGACTGTATGTGAATAAAATGAATACGTAAAACTATTTTAAACATAATATTTTGTGTATGTTTATATATATGGATATCTTAAAATAGTGTTTCTCCCAAAAGAAAAGAAAAAAAAGATAAAGATAAAGATAAAGATAAGGAAAAAGAAAAAAAAAAAAAAAAAAAAAAAAAAGAATTTTTTGCCTTTTAATATTATATAATATTCTTATATATTATTTAATATACATATATATATTTATATATTTATATATTTATTCATTTTATCATTTTCAAAATATGAGTTGTGACAAAGAAAATAACAGAATATGTAAAAAGAGCTGGGATAAAAATAATCATTATGGAAGCCAGAAGTACATGTGTACAAAAAAAAATATTTTAAAATCCGAGGAATATAATATAAAAGAAAATATATCATATGATGATATAAGCATAAATTTAAATAAAAAAAATAAAACAAAAAGTTATACTGATATTTTATTAATAGAAAATAATAGTAAAAAAAAAAATTATAATACTAAAAATAATATAAATATAAAAAATAAGATAAGCAAAAATATTAATAAAACGATTGAAGAAAATAGTTACATATGTAATAATAGAGCATATACAGATAGTTACTATAATAGCAAAAATATGACAAGTAATTTGTATAATAGTAAATATATGAACACAAATATAAATAATAATTTGTACAAGGACAAAATAGATAGTGATATTTATAAGAAAGAAAATATGAACTGTGATATGTATAAGAAAGAAAATATGAACTGTGATAACCTTTATAATAAAAAAAAGAAAAAAACTTTTTTGGTTAATCAAGCAGTTTTCTTTACTCCTAAAAAAAGTGTACTTAATTCAAGCAATGAAAAAAAAGATATTGAATATAAAAAGTCACAAAATATGAATGATGATAATATGTCGGTCGATATTATGAATAATCATTCGTTATACAAGAAATCGTATGAAACGAATAGTCTTAAAAGTATTAATAATAATATTAATAATAATATTAATAATTATTTAAATAATACTGAAGAGAACAGAAAAAGAAATGGACCTTTTGGTATACAAACAATTTTAAAGAGGAAAGAAAATTTATTATCTGATAATAAGAATATTAATAATGTAAATATAAGTAAGGATACGAAAGAGACAAGGAATAATAATATTAATAATATGAATAGACGTGAATATTTAATGTGTGAGGATAAAGAAGAAATAGAAATATACAGAATTATCGAATCCGAAACAGAAAAAGATAAAGATAAAGAAAATATAGATGTAGGTATGAAAAGAAAAGGTGGTAAGAGTTATGAAATTAATAAATATAATAAAATGATTAATATAAAAAATGATATGAATCCTTATCATCATAGTAGTCGTAGTGAACATAATTTTGACATATACAATGAAAATGAAACAATTAAATTTTTTAATGTTAATAAATTAAATAATATTAATAATGAAGAAAATGATATAAACAGGAATACCAAAAAACTAGATTATTTAAATTTATGTAATTATTCAACAGAAAAAAAAGCAGATATGTTAAATTTATTTCAAGAACTTTTAAGTTACTGTGAATGTTTAAAAAGAAACAGAAAAAAAAGTAGTTATGAAATTCAAAAAATCAGAGTAAGTTATAACAAAGTGTCTGATTTATTAAAAGAAACATTAAAAAGAGAACAGAATAGTCATATAAAAATTGAAGAATTAAGAAATATTATAATTAATTATAATGAAAAATTTGATAGAATAAAAAATAATTCAGAAGGTACCATCACAAATTTAAGTAAAAATGTGCAAACACTAATAGAATTAAATAATAATTTAGAAAACGAAATGAATAAAATGATTGATGAAAACGTACATCTTCGGAAAATTGCACAAAATGAATTATCACTTAACAAAGAAATTAATGATTTAAGAAAACAATTAGAAATTTTAAGTAATGATAAAGTATCACTTATTGATCAAATAGATTCTTTAAGATTAGAAAATTCAAAAATAGAAAATGAAAAAAATGTTCTTTTAAGTGAGAAAACTGTACTTAATTGTAAAATTGACGTATTAGAAAATCAAATAAAAAGTAATATGAACACACATAAAAAAAACTTATCTCAACAAATAGAAAACAATCCATTCTTTATACATACGGATAAAGAAATCAATGAGCAAATTAATAATTATTTAAATTTAAATCATGATGACAGGACAGAACTTTTCAAAAATTTCTTGTATCAATGGAGAGAAACCAATAAAGCTGGTCAAAAGTGGTATGACCAAGCATTTTCAAGTTAAAATAAAATAAAATAAAATATATATATATATATATATATATATATATATATATATTAATTATCATCATTTTAGTGGATTGAATCAAAAGGGCACAAAGCGGATCATATATGTACATATATTTTTTAATCATTATATTATGATATATTATGTTATATTATATTTTACACATTGTAGTTGTAAATGATGGGAACTATTTTTTTTAATTTTTTTGAAATATCATTTATAATTCTTTCCATAAAAATATTGAAACACTTGCGTGCACATATATATATATATATATATGAGTGTAGTACGACATGAGATGTTTTCTCACGTACCATTATATTATATGTATATATTTTTTATTCTTTTTATTTTTGTTATACATATTTAATATTTCAAGCCTTTTATAAAAGTTATATATATATATATATATATATACAAACATATTAAAAAGAAAAAAATAATTAATCAAATTAGATTGATTTAATAAATTAAATTTTAAAAGTAAAAATATACTGTTCAATTTTTTTCCACTCTTCTTTTTTTTAATCTCCACAGTGTCACCCCTGAACACGAACCAAATGCTTATATATATATGTTCATATTTATTTTATTATTATTTTTTTTTTTCTTTGTTTATTTCTCATAGGCTCCAAATCGATTCAAAAAAAAAAAAAAAAAAAGACATTTTTTTGATAATAAATAAAAACATTTAATCCTCTGAGAACAAAAAAAGTATTATTCTACATACACATTTTAAACATAACAAATTATAAAATGTTTAATTGGATACATAAATAAAAGATATTAGAACATATTCGGAAAAAAAAAAAAAAAAATTTAAAGACATTTCATATATATGTTTATTTTTTTAATTTTATACCAAACTATAAAAATGGTACGAAGGTACAATTATAAATTTTAAAGACAATTAAAAATAAAAAATAAAAAATAAAAAAATGAATGACATAAAATAAAAAAAATATACATATACATAAATATAAATATATATATATATATATATATATATATATATATATATATATATAATTAAAAACAGTGTTTGGGGGAAAAAGTAAATTATTTAGACCTCGCACCTATACCTTGAACAACTTATTACATATTTGTAAAAACATACTGAATATCACTCCAAACGTCTTGAATATTTTTATTTGCATTAATAAAAATGCATTTGTTTTCATTTAAAAATAAATTTATTATAGGCATACAATCATTATTATGAGTATCAAATCGTTTTTTTAATGTATCCATATTATCATCTACTCTTCCTACATATACAAAAAATTATAAACATATATACATACATATATATATATATATATAATATTAAAATATATAATTTTTTTTTTTTTTTTTTTTGTTTTTGTTTCGGATTCATTAAATCCTTACCACAAGTTAATCCTCTATTCATACATCTCTCTATCATTATTTCTTCATCACAATATAAAAATAAACATAAATGAACATATGCATAATTTCCTATTATATTAATCCATCCATTAAAATTATCATAATTTCTTGGAAATCCATCAATTATAAATTTGTACTTTGCTTTTTGTTCACATTTATTATTTTTTAATATTTCCAAGACCTCTTTATTTTCATATATATTATTTACATATTTTAATTTATTATTATATTCTTCTATATTTATATTTTTTAAATTTGCATTTTCATCCAATTTTTTAAAAGAAAAACTGTCTTTCTTCTTTTCTACTTCTGCTTTACCTTGTTCATTTAATTCATTCTGTTCTTGTTTTTTTCTTTTTGCTATTTCGCTTTCCATTTTTATTTTCATCAATTCTAGGGTTATATCCACAGGCACGATTTTACCTACACACCAAAATTTTATATATATACATATATATATATATATATATTTATTTATTTATTTATATTTATTATCACACAAATGTTTATTTAAAAAAAAAAACACAATAATAAATATATGCTTATTTTTCCTCTCTTTTTCATACCGTTGTTTATACAGTCCTCAACTATTTCCTGGTGTTTTGTGTTTACTTCATTTTTTTCACATTTTTTTAAGTACTCCCGCAAACAATCGCCTTTCAAAAAAAAAAAAGAAAAAAAAAAAAAAAAAATATTATATATATATATAATAAAATAAAAATATTATGAACAAGCAAGAAAATACCTGAACTAGTAATAATTAAAAAAAAAAAAAAAAAAAAAAAAAAAGCTAACCTGCACTAATATGTGTAAAATCGAATTTTTCTTGAATTAATTTACATTGTGTTCCCTTTCCACTACCTGGACCCCCTAGCATAAATATCTTGAGAAACAAAATAAAAATATAAATAAAAATATAAATAAAAATAAAAAAAATGAAAAAGAAATAAAAATGAAACAAAAAAGTTTTTTCGTTCATATATATTTATTATTTTTTTTTCATTTTTGTCTTATAAATAGTACCACAAAGGGTTGATCTTTACTCATGATAAATTTATTATTACAAAAAAATTGTTTTTCCCAAATATTATAACTGTTTATAGAAAAGTTTGATGTAGATGTGTATATATTTTTCTTAAACTTATAAAATTTTTTTGTTATTTTATTATAATGTTGGTTTTCAATTTTAAAATGTTGTTCCTTTTTATAAGAACCATTAGTTCTATTTATGTAAAAAGGAAAAAGCTTACTATTTTTTAAAAGGTAGAAATTTTCAACAAACAAATATGGATATTTTACTATGAACATAAAAAAAAATATTAAAAATAACTTTTCGTAATTCATAAAGTTTTTCCTATCTATATTTATAATATTAATGATTAAAAAAAAAAATGTGCCAACGGTAAAAAAAAAAATAATAATATATATATTTATAATATATGTGTATATATTATTATATTCTAATTTTATATTTTTATGTAGTAATTTTTTTCTCCCTCGAACATATATATGAAAAATAATATATATAAATAAATATTATTAATAATAATGTTATACTATTTTATTTTATATATATATATATATATATATATTTAAACAAATATCTAATATAATTATTCTATATACGTTTTTTCATTTTTTAATGTTTTTATTAAAAAAAATAAAATAAAAAGTAATAAAAAATAAAATATTAATAAATTCAATATAGAAAATAAAAAAAAAAAGAATATTAATATGATATAATATATATATATATATATATATATATATAAATTTTTATTTGTGAAATTATTAAAGCTAAAAAAAAAAAATTTACATAAAATCTGAATAATGTAATACGAATTTTAGAAAAATTAGAAATTTTTTAATATTATTAAACGAAGTATATAATATATATATATATATATATATATATAATATATATATTTAAATTATTAGATATAAAAAAATATTATTTTTATATATATTATATATATATATATATATATTTTTTATGCTATTTCAAAAAAATAATGTGCACATTAGAAAATAAAAAAATAAAATAGTAAAATATAATTTTTCATACCCATAGCTATATTAATTTATAATTATTTATTTATTATTTTTTTTTTTTCCATATAAAATGTGTATTAAAAACAAATATTCTGTGTTACATCCACTGTTTAATATAAAAAAAAAATAAAAAAATAATTAAAAAAAAAAAATGATAATATAATATAATATAATATTATATAATATAATATATTATATTATAATAAATGAAAATAGAAAAATGATGACAAAAACAAATTGCATATTTTTTACACTTTTATAATGTGTATATATAATATATATAATTTTTGAATATTTAAATATTATAATTTTATTTTTTTTATTTTTTTCTTCTTTTCCCTTTTAGATAAATTATATAATAATATATATTGTTTTATTGTGATATTACATTATTTTGTTATTTATTTATTTATTTATTTATAATTTTTTTTTTTTTTTTTGTGTACCCTGCCCCCTCCTATGTGTTATTCTCCAATGATTTCTACACAATTATTGAAATAATTAAAATGATAATTAAAATAATCAGGTGATGAAAATATATTAAAGTTTGTAAAGAATGGTATTAAATTCTTAGTAACTTCAAAAATAAATTGTTGATTAAAATGAATAATATTTTTAATTAAATGAATATGTTTGATTTTTATATTATTATTTATATAATGATTTTTTTGACTAATATATAAATTATTTAATTTTATTTCACATAAGATAATAAGATTAATTATTTGATTTATTTGTCTTTTACAAAAATCATTTATATAATTTAATAAATAATTTTTAATTTTATTTAATTTTTCTATATTGATATTTATATATAATTCTACTGCATTGATAACATTCTTCTTTAATGTATATAAAATAAATGAATCCTTGTCATAATCAAATTTTTTATAATAATAACAATTAGTTTGTATTTCTTTTTCTTTAGTCATTTTAAAATATTTTTCAATAGATTGATAATCGGAATGTATGTTTATATTCTTTTTCTTATTCTGCACTTTTTTTATCTTATTATGTTTATTTTTTTCTTTATGATATTCGAAAGGGTCTTTTTTATTGTGTTCATAAAATAAATGAAATTTTCTCCAGTTTATTTCCAACTTTTCATAATACAATTCTACATTCTTAATCAATTTTAAATATTCATTATATTCTTTGATAAACAATTCTTTTAATTCTTCTGCCTCGCACAGTTTAATCACGTCAGACATTATATATATATATATATATATATATATATTTATATATATTTATTTATTTATTTATTTGTTTATTTATATTTTTTTTTTAATGCAAAGGGTGATAATAGGTCATACGATAAATGTAATATGTAAATGGCTAGTCGCATTAAAAAAAAAAAAAATATATATATATATAAATAAATATATATGTGTATGTATGTATATACTTTTATATATATATATATATATATTTTTTTTTTTTTTTTTTTTAATTCCCCTTTTTGATATTAATAAAAGTGTCGGGGATTTTTATAATCGAATATATCATTAAGGGGGAATTTTTTCTGGAAATACTGTTCATACAAATAAATTTTTGATTTATTCGATGAATATTTGATATAAAAACATTTGATTAAATTGTCCAAGTGGTCAAACCATACGTTTACAAAATTATTATTGGAATGATTTAAATTTAATAAATTAAAAGTGTTAATATTTGAAAAACGAAATAAATAAAATTCTTCTAAACAACTAAATTTATAATTATTATCATTAAACATATTTCTTAAATTTGGTCTCAAACCAAACCAATATAAATGATATGGAAAATCATGTAATGTATTATTTCTTTTTAAAAGCATTTTATATATATATATATATATATATATATATCCACATAATAATATGTATATAAAAATACAGACGATTATAAATATTATAAATATTATAAAAATTATATATATATATATATATATATTGATATATATTGATATATGTATTTATACAGTCATGTTGGAAAAAAGAAAAATGAAATACCCCTTTGGTTATATGGTTTATAAAAAAGTACACAGAAATATAAATATAATTTATGCTTCTCAAAAAAATAAATAAACATATATGATATATATATATATATATATATATATATATGTATGTATGTATGTATGTATTAGGATGTATAATTATATAAATATATTTTATACATTTTATTTTTTTTCATACATATAAAATATACCAATATATACTGACATATATAATTTTGTACCATTTATTTTTAACTTCTGCATTTTTTTTTTTTTTTTTTTAATTCAACAAAAAAAGTACTCTACATAAAATAATGCAACATATGATCGTATTTTATAAAACTTGATAATAATAATAATAAAAAAAACAAAAAAGATATTTTTTTATTTATTTTTTTGTCATATATATATATATATATATATATATATATATATATATATATATTATATTATATAATAGTTTATAAATAAATATATATTTATAATATATCAATGTTAAATTTTACTTGTTTCCTTCTTTTCCTTTTTTTTTTTTTTTTTTTTTTTTTGATCTCTCCATATGTTTAGTTCCTAATATATAATTCATTTTAAAATTGTGTACTTAAAAATATACATATATATTAATATATATATAAATTATATAGAACGTAAAATAAACATTTATATATATATATATATATATATATATTACATAATATATATATATATGTATTAAATATATCTTTATTTATATATTTTTTTAATTTTTTAAATTAATTTTATATTATTATATATATGTATAATATATATTATATAAATGGATATCATTTAAACCAGTTTTTATATATATTGTAAATATTTTATTCTTTTTTTTTTTTGAAAACATATTGGAAAAAAAAAATATATATATATATATAAAATATATATTTATAAAAGGAAAATTAATATATCTATTATTATACATCACAATTAACCTTTTTTCTTATTTTATTTTTATCCATAAAGGTACACATAAATATAAAATATATTTTATTTCAGAGTTACCTATGTTTAATTATGTATATTTTAAAATAAAATAATAATAATATATTTATTTAATATATTATTTATGTATGTTCCACAATATATATATTTTTTTAAATCTACATTTTTTGATAATATATAAATATATTATATATATATATATATATGTAATAAACTGTCATATATATATTTTCCTGTTTCTTTTTTTAAAACCTTTTTTTTTTTTTTTTTTTTTTTTTTTTTTTGGAAGTAATCAAAAGATAATATGATTGTTCTCTTAATTTTTTTTTAAAAATATATATATAAAAGTATATATATATATGTATATGTATGGTACATATTCATAAATTGATATCAAGTTTTGGTAAATATCCAGTGTAAAATTAATAGGTTAAAGGAGAATATAGAACCGAAGATAAAAAAAAAAAAAAATAAAAATAATAAAGCATACATATATACATATTATATATATATATACCTCTATATTTTTATAAGTTTATTTATATTTAATTATCTATTAATTACATTTATTTCTGTATACATATTTTTGTAAGCCCTCTTATTTTATTTTATTTTATTTTTTATTTTCTGTCTTGGATTGAACGTAAAGATACTTATAACATTTATTTGGTTTGAAACCAGTGGTGTTAAATGTTGTACGTTTTTGTGTTGTTCTTATATTATATATATATTAATTAAAAAATATAAAAAGTATATATATATAAAGAAAAAAAAAAAATTATTATTATGGAAGGAAATGATAAATGTTTAAACGCCACCTTGGGTAACATAGAAAAAGATACAATGAAAAATAATTTAAGTATAAATAGTAAAGGTAATGAACTTTTAAATAATAAGAAAAGTGGTTATAAAAATAATTTAAAGAAAAAAAAGAAAAACATTATAAAGGAAAATAATGGGAATGAACAAAATAAATGTAATGGTACTCTTACTGTAAAGAATGAAGAAAATGATAGTAAGGTATTCAAAACACACAGAAATAAAAGAAATAGTAAGAATGATATTATGGAAAAACATAAAAATGGTGTAACAAAAAATGAAAATCATGTAATTAAAAATAAAGATGATGTAACAAAAAATGAAAATCATGTAATTAAAAATAAAGATGATGTAACAAAAAATGAAAATCATGTAACAAAAAATGAAAATCATGTAACAAAACGTAAAAATTATTTAACAAAACATAAAAACCATTTAACAAAACAAAATGATGAGATAAGCAAAGAAGATAAAAATAGCAATTTAGGAAAAACGAATGGATATAATATAAAAGATATAAAAAGAAAAAAAAAAGACAATAATAAAGAATACATAAGAGATCATATGAAAAAAAAAAAAGATATAATAATGAATAATAAAGGAAAAAAAAATAATAGTAATAATAATAATAGTAATAATAATAATAATAATAATAGTAATAACAATAATAGTAATAACAATAATAGTAATAACAATAATAGTAATAATAATAATAGTAATAATAATAATAGTAATAATAATAATAGTAATAATAATAATAGTAACGAATATACAAAAAGAAAGAATACACATAAAAAACATTTAAATGAACACTATAAAAATGAGAATAATAAGAAAAAAGTCAATGAAAAGAAATACAATAATAGTGTGTATATTAATAATAATATAAAGAAAAATCATGTAAACAAAAATAAAGTACGTACAATATTGTAAAATAAAAATATATGAAAATGATAAAATAAAGAAAATTTTACGAAACGCAAATATAAATATATTATATATATATATATATATATATATATATGTGTATATATTAATTTTATTTTTTTCTATATATTATATAATATTTACCTTTTTAGAATGAAAATTATTTACAAAATGTGTGGTTATTTTTGTTTGATAACGAAATTAGAAAAGAAAATGAACAGTGCACTGGAAAAATTGTATCACTGGATACTTTCAATACCATAGAAAAATTTTACAAGTACGTAATTATAAAAAGTAACAAATATGTACATATATATATATATATATATATATATATATATATATGTGTGTATGCTTATTTATTCCCCCTCTTTTTGTAGGAACTATAAATATATGAAATCGCCTTCATCCATTAAGGAATACTACAACATTTATCTTTTTAAACATAATTTTAGACCCCTCTTTGACGTATGCACAAATAAAATAAACAAATAAATAAATAAACAAATAAATAAATATATACATATATTATAATATATATGCTTTATTCTTTTTATTAATTTTTTTTTTTTTTTTTTTCAATGTAGGAATATCCAAATGGTTTTATTTGTACCGTTAAAAATGCCAGTTATTTTAAAAATGACAACGTTGATATAATATGGGAAAAAATGGTAAGAAATATATATATGTATATATGATATTTTTAAGAAGATAAGAATATTTTATTATTGAACAACTAGGAGAGAGAATAAAGACGGAGATATACGAGTTATTTAATATATATATATATATATATATATATATATGTAGTTATATTTTATCATTTTGATACGTTATATTATTTTTATTAATTTATTTTGTAGGTTCTTTTGGCAATAGGAGAAGAATTTAGCTTAATCGACTTATGTGGTCTACAATTGTGCATAAGAGATAATGAAATGTTTTTTAAAATATGGATGAAAAATTGTTCAAATTATCTAAAAAATATATTGATGTAATATACATATATATATATATATATGTATGTATATGTGTAAGCTTTTAAAAATATTATATGTCCAATTTTTTTACTCTTTTTCTTCTTTTCTTTTTTTTTAGGAAAAAATTAAAGGATCTCTTAGGTTTGCCCCACAACACATCTCTAGTTATAAGAAACTTATCCGTATGCTTTTGAAAAATAAAATAAAAATATATATATATATATATATTTATATATATATATGCTTACATATTTGTAATGTGTACTATTTGTGTTTATGCTGTACCCGTATTTATTTTCCTTTTTATTAAATATTTGTAGAATGTATACAATAACAAAAAAAATCAACAAGGAAAGGGAAAAAATGAAAAGGCTAAAAAGAATTGCAATAAAAATAGTAAGGGCGCAGAATTTGTAGCTAGTAAAAAGGATTCTTTAAAAATACATAATTTTCCAAACATAGTACCACCACAAAATTATTTAGGTATATATAATATATATATGTGCGTGTGTGTTTGAATTTATATGAATATATGATAAAAAAAAATTTTTATTTTGTTGTTTTTTTTTTTATTTTTTTTTATTTTTAGGAAATTACAATGTTTACAAATACAACCTAGATATGAATTTGTTTTATTTATATAATAATCAAAATATGCCTAACCCTTATATATACATTCCTCTTAATATACCCAGTAATCAATATAATAATATTTATCCAGATTATATGTATGAAAGTAATATGAGCTATCCTATAGATATATTTAATAATAATTTATTAAGTAATGATATTAATATACCAAGCAATTTTGTAAATAATAAAATGAATGGATCAATTGTAATAGATAAAAAAAGTAAAATTGATTATGTATTAAGGAATAATGAGGATTATAAAAAAAAATATATGTATTCCTTAAATTCTAATGATATATATGAAGATAGTAAAAGTACTACATGTATTAAATCCGTATATACCGATGATGAATATGAATATAATAACAGTAGTAATAATAATAATAGCAATTATTTTAATAACAGAAAAATGTAAAAATACACAACACATATATATATATATATATGTATGTATGTATGTATGTGCGTGTTATTATGTTTTGTGTTAATTTTTAAAAACCATCAATTTTTTAATGTGGTTCAACGTTTTGAAATGTTCAGATAGGTATTCATCACAAAATGTGTTTTCCTACATAAAGAGGAAAAATAACATATAATATATATATATATATATATATATAACATAATATAGTATCGTATGGCTTGTCCTGTTGATCATGTCAAAACGTTCTGTGGATTACGAAGGAACCCAAATGAATATTCCATCCTTGTAATTATAAATTTAAAAGAATTTTATACGCAGGTAAGATTAAAACATATGGACTATATTATATATAATAGGAGAATGAAAAAAACAATAAAAAAATTAAAATTGTACGATTATATTGTTTTAATGAGTATATATGATTCCTTAATTATATTATATGTTATTTCCTTTTATTTACATATATTTTTTTTTTAATGTTTTTTCTTTTATATATATTTTTTTTTAATTATTCATGTAATTTATTTTATTGTTTAATTAAACATTGTTTCATTCTCTTCCTTCCCCTTATTTGTTTTCATTTGTTTGTGCAACCTTTTTTATTTTGGATTATATTTCTTATGTGTTATTTTAATATATCGCGTAATTGTAAGAAAGTGTTATTAAAAGGTTGCATAAACTTTTCTAATTATTGTTTAATTGTATTTTATATGTATAATTTTTTTTTTTTTTGGATATTTTTATTAATATATTATATATATATATATAAATATATGAATTAATTAAATATAAATTGAACATTAAAAAAAAAATATAAATATATACTATACATATATATATATATATATATATATATATCATAGGATATAATATATATTTATAAAATTAATAACCAAATACACAAATATATATAATAAAACGAAAAAATTATGAAATAAAGAAATAATAAAATAATAAAATAACATAAAAAAAAAAAAAAAAAAAAAATGTAACGTTTAATAACATTTATAATAATTTTAATATGCTTATTTTTAATGTAACTCTGTGTCGCTACAGTTATTTCTCTTTTTCCACATTGCTAAGGTGACCTAATCCCTTTTTATTTAAATCATTCTTAAAGAAATTAATAAAAAATACAGGATGTATATAAAAATTTACATATACTAAATTATTAATATATAAGACAATACTTGTATTATATATGAACATGTATTTTTTAATGTGTATTATACAAATAAGTATAAATAAATATATATATATATATATTGTTTTTTTTATTTTTTTTTTTGGTTCCTTACCAAAACACAAATTTGATAATCCTCATAATAATCGTCACACGCTTGTGTTAAGTCTCCTTTGAGGAAATTGTTTTTATACCAATTATTAAAGCATTTTAAATATTTTTCTTTTTTTTCTTTACATTCATCATTCTACAAATCAAAAAAAAAAAAAAAAAAAAAAGTATATATATATATATATATATATATATATATAATAAATTATTTATATATAATAGCTGTGACAAGAAAAAAGCATTTTGTTTCAAAATAAAAACAATGATAAACACAAATAAAATATATAAACAAATAAATAAAGAAAATTCAGTTTTTAATTTTACCGCTTCGACATGTGCTTTTACTGTATTTTGAGAAATTGTTTTACTTCTATTTTCCATATTATAAATTAATTTTAAACTTTATTTTTATAATACCCTCCTTTTATTTTATATGTTTTATATGTTTAATAAATATTTTATTATTTATTATAATTTTTTTTCTTTTCATAATATACCAGATACTTCATTCATCATTAATAATCTTTTAAACCCTTCTTTTATTATTATTTTTTTGTATATGAAATTACCTCAGTTTCTTGAACAAATTCAAAGTGTTACATCTGATTCTTTTTAAAATTATAAAAATTAAAAATTTATAAATTATAATAATAATAATATATATATATATATATACACTTATTCAAATATATAATATTTTATAATATATAGAAAAATAAAAAAAATAAAAAAAATTTTTACATTTAAGTAGATATATTTTTACCATATTAATAAATTTATTATGGATTATATTTTATATATAAATATATATAAATAAAAATATTTCAATGATTTAAAAATTATATTTATATATATATAAATATATATATATATATTTTAGATATTATTATATAATATTAACATGTAGATGATATATAATACTAATTTATATAAGTACATACATGAAAAAATAAACATACAAAAAAAAATGTTTTTACATAATTTTTTATTACATATTACTTTTTACAAAATAAATCAAAAGGCATGCCTTCCTCTCTTACTTTATATGTGATTTCTGCAATATCTCTAGAAAAAAAAAAAAAAAAATATTTATATATTTTTCATTTTATATAATAAAAAATTTGCATCATATATATATATATATATATAATTTCTTTTATGAAAAAAAAAAATTATTATTTATTTATTTATTTACGTTTCAAAAACATTATATATATATATATATATATATATATGCTAATTTGTAGATATAAAATTTTATATGGTTCATTTTTATGGTGATACAAATATGCAGAATGTAAAGATATGTATGATATATATATATATATATATATATATATATATATATAATATTATTTATAAGTATTAATTTTTAAAATTACGCAATATTATAAGGTTCATTTCTCTCCTTGAAAATAGTACTATCATCGCACTTTATTATGCTTTTTATTTTTTTTAAATTTGTATAAGCTCGTTTTTCATATGTATCTTTAATATATTCGTATGATGCATGGGTTTTTTTCACACCACACCACGGAGCATCCGTTTCTAATAATAAAACATTTAATGGGATTTTTTTAACAGCATTTATATTTTCCAAACTTTTTAAAGAGCATCCATTTACACCAATATATAAATTTTTATAATTTTGTACTATAGTATGAACTATATCTTCTTTATCTGTAAAACTATGAATAACTCCTCCATTTTTTTCAAATAAAAATTTATATATATCTACAATTTTAAAAAAAGTTTCTGAACAATTTCTCATATGTAAGAACATTGGTAAATTAAACATTTGTACTAATTTTAATTGAAATATGAAATATTTAATTTGTATATATTTAGAACAAAAATATAATCTATCAAAATCTAATCCTATTTCCCCAATACAAACAATTCGATTAGGATACTTAATTATTTTATTTTTTAAGTTCTCTAAATATTCTTTATCTTTTTCATTATATTTAAAACCAGGAATAGTATCCAAATTTTTTTCTAGTAAGATTTCATTAAGATTATTCATATCCTTTTCATCATCACATATTTTCTTATTACCATTTTCCATTTTCGAGTTATCAACTTGCTCATTTTTAAAATACTTCATAAATTCTTCATATTCCTTTTTAGCTATAATTTCCTTTTCTTCATGTTTATTTTTATCAATAAATTCATAGCAATTTGTTGGATGTACACCAGCACTTAAATATAGAAATTTTCCTTCAGGATCTACCAAAAATAAAATAAAATAAAATAAAAATAATAAACACAATATAAAATCATCATCACAATAACATTTAGGGATAGATAAATAAATAAATAAATATATATATATATATATTTATAATTTAACCATAAGTTTCACAAATTTTTAAGGATTTATCAATTTCAGAAAGACAAGTACATGTTATTATAATTTTGTCAACATTCTTATTTTTTGCTCTGTTTAAAACGCTAGAAAAAGAAATATAAATATATATATTTTTTTTATATGAAATGTGTAAGGATGAAAAGAAAAAGGCAAAGTTTGAAAATATACAACTATATATATATATATATATATATATATATTGTGTATATATTTTTGAGTATCATAAAGTTTTTTCATTTTCTAATTTTTTTCTTTTTTTACTTCTGTAAATCATTTTCATGCTTTTTACTATTGTAAACACCATCAAACATTTTATCAGTTAAGTTTGATCCGATATCAATAAATGAACTCTCATTATCTTCCATTATTCTCATATTATGATTTTTTTTCAAGTTGCTTCTTTTTTTTATTTGTAATACTTTATATTTATTAAGAGTACTAATATATCTTAAATCTTTATATATTTTAAGACTATTACTTTTTAAGAATATACTTGATATATACAATAAAACATTTATATATTTAATATAATGAAAAACTAATTTCATATTTTTACTTTCTTATATTCCTATAAATTCTTTTTTTATTTTAAGAATAATGCTATTAGAAAATTATTAAAATAAATAAATAAAATAAAATAATAATAAAATAAAAATACAAATATAAATATATATATATAATATATAATATATATATATATAAGATGTTAACAATAACAAATGGTATATTTTATTGCGTACAATACAATATTTTAAAAAATTATATATAGCATTTTTTTTTTTTTTTTTTTTTCGTTTTAATATGAACCCGGTATATCATAAAATTAAATAAATAATAATATACTTCTGTCATATCATATATTTTATTTCTGATCATTAATAATTATATTATATTCTCTTTTATATTATGGAAGAAAAGAAAAAATAAAAACAATTGTATTAAACGTATTGTATATATATATAAATATTTTTAACGAAAAAGTTAAAAAAAAAATGAAACATTAAAAAATATATCCCTTCGGATTCGTTACGTTACCTTTATTATTTTGCTATTTTATCTAATATTTTTTTTTTGGAAATTTGTATTATAGTATTATTCATATATCTTATAAAATACCATACACTTTTTATGTTAAATTAATATATGACTAGAGAAATAAATATTTTATATTAATATTACTGAATTTTTATAACTGTACATATTTCATATAAAAATTTATTATATTAATCTATATGGTGTTATAATACATTTTTTTTAATATTTATTTGGAATAACATCATATTAATAAAATTAACATAATAAATATATAGGTCACAAAACAACGTGTTCTTGTTAAGTTGAACAAAAAATATGTAGAATTCGAAGAAATGTATTTATATTTATTCAATCCAATACATATATTGTACTGTCCAACCCATATTATAAATACATTATGTATTATATGTGTTCTAATTAAAAAAAAGGATGGTCTATTAAATTGTGATATTAAAGTTGTTTCATAGGGAAAATAAACAAATATAAATACATATATATGTACATAGTAGTATTTTTTTTGTTTTTTTGATATTTTTCAGGAAACAAGAAAATTTCAAAATTTTTAATATAGCAATAGTAAAAGATAATTAATAACATATATTCTTATTTATTATAATACATGAACTCAAAATTGAGGTGTTACAAAATGGAATGTTATTAATTGTTTCTTTCTAATATAACTAAAAGCAGTTGTCTTTTTATATGTTTTTTTTATTTTTTTTAATTTTCATCATGAAAAAAAAAAAAAAAAAATATTCACCATTTGTTTTTAGCTGACTACACGAATTTAGCTAGTTTATAAAAAAAAAAAAAAAAAAACATACATGTAATATAGATATAATATAAATATCTGTACTTTTGTGATACGTTTTGTCAAAAACGCTTTATTTTTTATTTTTTTATTCTTTTAAGAAAATTTGTTTTGGATAGTTAATAACAAAAATTATATATTTTAAAAGTATTTTATTTTATATATTTGAAATAAATTATGTTTTATAAGAATTTATTTTTTTAAATTAATTATTTTTGATAATTTCTGAATAAATTTAAATGCTTTGCTATTTCAATTGTATTAAAAAATATATATGTCTTAATTTTTTTTTTATAAAATTCGTTTGTTTTATATATATTATTTAAAATTTTTGTATTAATTTTTTTTGCTCTAATTCAAGGAAAATGAAATTACTTAATAACCGTTTGGTTGTATTATGTCCCATAATAATATTCTTCTTCTTTCTGAATAGCGTTGTATTAGGAAACAACAATAGAAATAATATAAATTTTCATGAAACAGAAAATGCAGCCAAGGCAATGAGAAAATTGTTAAGTGGTGAAATTAATAGTATTAAATTAGATAATGGAGATGAACTAAAAATAAAATTAAATGATGAGGAATATAAAGATTCTACAAAAGGGAATAAAAGTTATTCATTTATAAGCAATTTAGAAGAAGAAAAATATTATCAAGCAGATTTGTTCAGAAAAAAACAAGAAATGAATGAAAAAAATACCAAAACAATTGAAGACAGACAAGAATTCTATATTTTGAATAATGATGAAATTGAAAATATAGCAACACATTTTGTTTTGGAAAATAATTTTGATCAGTTAAATATCCAGTCGTTTAAGCAAAGTCTTATAGATATAATTCAGTCGTTAAATAGTTAAGCAGATTTCAAGGTGATAGATCAATTTTAATTTGTAATAATATATTTTATAGAAAATTGCATTTACATAAATATAAATACAATATTTTTTCTTTTATCAAAAACAGAATTTTCAGAAAAACATATATATATATATATATATATATAAATTAAGTAATAACGCCATACAAAATAAATTTCATTCTTTTTTTTTTTTGTACTCCTTTTATTTTTATTTTTTTATATATTATTATTAAAATAATGATTTATAAATATAATAAAAGAATATAATAGACACAAATATATATATATATATATATATATAATATATATTCTGAGAACTTTTTTTTTTTTTTCTCTAAACAAATGTATATGTTAATGTTTACATTCTATTTTTTCATTATGAAATAATTTGTAGATTATATATCGTTCTAATTTATATTAAAATATATACATATATTTTACAAGACATCATAACAATATTTTTAAAATACAACGTAGAACAATATATAAAACTGGAAAAGAAAGAAAAAAAACATGTAAGAGGTTATTTAAATTTTTAAAATTTAAGAATTAATTTTTAATTATGTCTATAAAAACTTAACAGAAAAGAAATATTATTTTGTTTTTCAAAAAAAGGTTTAAGAATAATATTTCTTTATTCTTTTACAATTTATGACATATAATACTATTTCTTTTATTTTCAGTTTAATTTTAAAAGAATTCCTGATTGTGTCTAAAATAATGAAACAACTTTTATTATTTTATTGTAAACGTATTTTAGATTAAAAACAAAGTTCTTATTATAAATATATATAATTAGGGCAATATATTTACTTAGTAACATATATATATTTTTTTTTAATTATATGTCTAAAATTTCATCATTCAAGATTTATTATTAAATATCTCAATTTGCTCCCTTATATGTTTTTCTTTAAAAAATTTATAATTATATTATATATGTTTTTATTTAAAAAGAAAATATATAAAATATTTTTTCTTGTTTTTTTACCAAATCGTATCATGTTATATTTTTAAAGGTCATTTTATATTGTACATGAAATAGTTATGTAAAACATTATTTCCTGGTATGTGTTATATCTATGGGCTTGTGAAAGATATTTTATACAATTATAATTCTTTTACAAAATTGTGCAGACATTATAAACATTTAAAAAAATGTTTTACTTAAAAAGGTGTGATTATTTATTATATTTCTATAGAATATAAAATTATACATTTTAGATTCAATAATTAAAATATGAATAAAATTCGACGTAGTATCATGAGTATAAAAAAGCAAAAGACTTATTATGTGCCTCCTCTGCCCTTTAATATAATTTTTCATATCTATATAAATATTATTAATGCTCTTACTAAAACATGTTACTTTTTTAAGAATTAAAAAAACTGAAATCTGAATAATAATTAAAAATATATAGATTTTTTGGTTACTGAATAATATTATATATCGTGTCATCAATATATTTATGAATATAAAATTATTTTAGTCTATAATATATCTTTTAATAAATATAAAATAATATATGGATATATATTATATTTTTAAATAAATGTATTATTTAAAGGAAAAAATGAAAGGGATCCACAAAAAAAAAAAAAAAAAATATATACCTAATATTATAAAATGTAGTATAAATCCCCTTGCATATTAAAATTTATTAAAGCAAAAATAATTTAGGTGTACAAATTTGGCA